>RDPX01000016.1:3984829-4056972 GCA_003991215.1 Morbakka virulenta
GCAAGTAACTACCAGGAAGTAATTTCTAATCTGTTGCTCAGCTTCAAGGAAATGGGGTGCAGAATGTCGGTGAAAGTCCACTATCTTCACTCCCATCTCGATTTCTTTCCAGATAACCTCGGAGCTGTAAGTGACGAGCATGGTGAACATTTTCATCAAATAATCTCAACGCTTGAGCACCGCTATCAAGGTCGATGGGACGAGTCCATGCTTCGAGACTATTGCTGGTTCTTAAAACAAGACACAACTGTTGCACACAACAGAGCGACTCGAACATTTTTCGAATTGTGAACTTTTTATTCTGGCTCCTCCTTTATATTGTTTGGACAATAATTTGAAGTACGAATTCAGTATTAAACTTTATTAAAATTGATGTTTACGTTGTATTGCGTTTTTTGTTTGAGTTATATTGAAAATGTGATCTTGAGTATCCAATATTACCATTCAGGATGAAGAGCTTTGTGTGATGAAGATTGTACTTACCTTGACTTGAATTGCCTTCAAATGGAATAGTATTTTTTGTAATATTTATTGGTCGCTATGCAATATTCTATTTTCAAATGTCTCATTTTTATGCAGATACTTCAATAAAAATGGTATTAGATTGATAGGCTTTTGGTTTTTGTTGAATCAACTTTTGTATTTTTGAAAAAAAGTTCACTCCAAGGGAATTTGTGGTTTTCATGGGAATTTTCTAAAAAAAATCTCTTACGTGCTAGAGAAAAACGGATTTCAGATTTGGAATCAGCGTGTGAAACTTGATTAGAAATGTACAAGTTGGTTCCGGTGACAGAGAAAAAATATTATTTTGTTGTGCAGTGCTATTTATTGATAGTTTTCTATTCTTCATTTTTCTGGACTCCTTTTTTAAAGATTGCTTTGCCAGAAGATTTCTTTTAGTCTGCATACCTCACAGCAGCAGGCGCACTATCTTGAGGTTATCACTTACCGCGAGCCAGGGATGTTTTAGAGCGTTTTCAGCAGTCATTCTCATTCTACAGGGGAAGGAAGGAAATAACACCCATTTAAAATAAATAACTGAAGGTAAGGACCTATTAGTTTCAATCAAACAAACCCTCAAACACTCTTTAAACTACCAAATACAAACAAAGATCATTTCAACTGATTTTATGGGGTTTTGATTGAAGTCAAGTAAGCATTTGGTTGAATAGTAAAAAATTAGAAAGTGCTTTTAGCCCTGCAAAAGGGGAGGTTCACAATGAGAACTTCATTAAAAATTTAATGCTTTTCGAATGATACACAATCATTCATGAAGGAATGCAGGAAACCTGTCCTGACCAAAAAAAAAAGAAAAGTAGCAACAAAAAAAATCGTTAAAAAATTAACACAACAATTGCGGGGTTAGTGTTCGAAATTAAGGAATAAAAAGCTTATAGAAGAACATAAAATGTATAAATGACTTCGGTGTAAATATGAATTCTGAAACAAATCATTTAGTCACTTGCTCTCATTTAAAGACTTTGTTCAATATAATTAACAAAATGAAAGGATATACAAGTGGTTAATATTTTTTGAAAAATTTTCATTCTTAACCGTTATATATACTTTATCTATAGGTTCTTTTAAACAAGATTGATTCAGAAAGGTACGATATCCTTGGAAGGAGAAGGATTTTGGTAGAATTATCCTTAACTTACTCTGGCGCACGAATGAATATCTTGCCAATGAAATCCTTTGCCTCTGATGTGCATTTTTCAAGATTACCTCCTTCTTTCTCATATTTGATAGACTGGACAGAGGACAAGACCAAATCCTCGTCTTCATGGAAAAATGGAGAGATGCCACTCAGTCTGAAATAAGACAACACGTTTAAATAGGTTTGGGATTAGAAGATATCGTGTAAAATGCCCTAGAGAATATATATTACAACAAATTATAGACTTTTGCATACCTTTCCCCTTGCAAACACTTCCTGTTGTACTTATGTGATTTTATCATAGTTTTGCAGTGCCAACATAAAAGACAAAATATTCAGTACGTTTATACAAGCAAAATATCTAATGTATCCTTCATTAGATTTTTTTGTTAGTAACAAATTTACTATTGTGTTTTCTTGTAAGTATTTTTGCGATATTTACAAATGTTTAAACAAAGAAGAGATGTACTTGAAATAATATACAAAAGCCCACTAATGAGTAAAAACTTCTGTACCTTTGGCTCTGGTTGTACAGAGTAAGACGGAATTTTGATTATGGAGCCCACACACACACACAAGCATCCCCCCTTATTTTTCAATTTTTTGAAAACGCACTTTATTAAGTCCATATCTTTCCCCCGATAGATTATTAAGTAATTTACTTAATTTAAAAAGTACTATGTGACTGTTGTTTGACAATAGGTTTTAAGGAAAAATATGAAACAGCACAATGTGATATCGGAAGTGTTATTAATAGAAAAATCGTAAACACTTTACTATTTCAACTTAATTTTGACATTGTTATAGTGGCTGTCTAAAGTCCGCACAATCTGGCAGAACTTACCACGGTTTTGTACAGCTTCTCTTTGATCTTGATGGGTACTCTTTCCTCACAGAAGATTCCAGTCATGCTCTCCATCTGCTCCACCCTACCTGGATTCCTTTATTTACTTCTTTACCACAATCTCTACTTTGCTCTATGGTGGACCGGTGGTACCTGAATTCCTCTACTTTTGAAAGGTCACCATCACCGATTTTGACTGGTGGTAAGAGTCTTTTTTTGTTTATACAGAGATACTTCATCTTTGCTCCGCTCACTTTCAATCCACTGTTCTCCAGTGCATTCTGTCATTCGTAGCTCTTCCTCAGCCTATCATTTCTCCTCATTCAAGAGCACAATGTCATTTTCAAACAACATATTCCATGGCGGCGTCTTCATCCTCACTTCACCTGTCAGTACATCCATCACTATAGCAAAAAGTAGTGGACTCCCTGATGCAATCCTAATTTTACATCGAATGCTTCTGTTCTTCTTGCAACACATCTGGCCTCCGTCTTACACCCCCTGTACATTTCTTGAATACAGTGGGCATACATTTCTTAGAATCCTTTCCATCTCATGCCATACCAGATCTCATCTCTTGGTATCCTATTATAGACCCCGAGGTCGATTAATACACATTGAAGCTCCTAGTGCCCTTACCGATACTTCTCTTCTGTCATAAGCAGCTTGAAGATGGCATCTGTTGCGTTTTTCTTTGGCACAAAACCGAACTGACCTTGACTTATTTCAGTTTCTCATTGGACTCTGATCCATCATCTTTTGTTGAAGTTCAGTATGTTACTTATCAACTTTACTCCCCTATAGCTGGAGCAGCTTTGTACATCTCCTTTGTTCTTGTATATTGGAAGCTAGTGTGCTTTTGTTCCACTCTTTCGGCATCTGCTCTATTTCAAGGATATCGTTGGATAGGTTTGTTAGGAATTTGATTCCGCAAACTCTTAGATGTTTTCAGGCATCTAGAGAAATTTATTCTGGCCAGCTGCTTTAAAATTCTTCAATTTGCTAAGTGTCCTTTCTACTTTCTCTCGAGTGATTGGTCCAATTCCTCGGTCTTGAGCTGGTCCACTGTTTTCTCAGTCCTCCACGGCGTTCTCAACATTCATCAGGTCTTAACAATACTCCTTCTACCTCTCCAGGTTTTCCGGTTCTGACTTCAATACAACGCCGTTTTCATCTTTCATCATCTTAACCTACTGTGTGTCTTGTGCATCCTTGTTTCTTTGCTTAATCAGTCTGTAGATAGATTTCATTTCTTTGGTTTTTGCCACTACTTACTTTACCTTTGGCTCCGTATACGCTGTTCTTGCTCGTTCTTCTCCATCCGTATTCTACTTTGTAAACATTTTTCTTTTCTTCTTTGTACTTCTCTGTTTCTCTTAATTCAACCACCAAAAGTTTCTCCTTCTTAAGCAGACCAGTGGTCTTATCGAGCACTTCGCTAGCCACTGTTTGAATTCCATCTGCCGTTGCTTCCAGTTTACTGACAAGACCATTCTAAGTCTGGTGTCATGAAAAATGTGTTTACGATAGCTTGGTTGAAGCCTTCTACAAAGCACACTATTCTTTCACCTTGTTCATTTCTTGTTCATAGTCCACATTTTCCATGTTCCTTTCTTTTTCCTTGTTACCCCCTCCGCCATGATCACTTAAATCCGCTACTATCGAAATACGTTCACCCCCAAAGATTTTCCTCGCATTACGCCCAGGACGTCCTAAAACCTTTCCTTTTCCTCTTCATTACATCCAATTTGTGGTGCGTATGCAGCAGTGACTTGCATGATAGCACCACCGCCCTCCATTTACATCGCATGATTCGGTCTGAAAATCTCTCTCTAGGATTTGTATTCATGTTTGCTTTTCCTCGGGTTTGATCCTTTCCACTTGGTTTCTTACACGTATAGCACTTTCAACATTTTCCTCTCCATCTAATCCACAATTTCATTCCCTTTCCCGGTCATATTACCTAAATTAAGAGTAACACTCATGAGCTCCAGTTCTTGTCCTTGCTTTCATTGCTTTTCCTTTTTCCCTCTTACCCTTCTTTCTCCATGTTTCCTTCTGCTTTTGGAGACAGTCGCATTTTTTCATTGATCAACTGGTCTCCTAAGGCAAATGCTGATCCGGAATTATCTTAACTTCTTCTGTCATTCGCATTTCAAAATTAGCAGTTCTTTCTTCTGGCCGGATGTCCTTCCTGACACCAATAACAGTTACTGTCGGTGGACCAAGCCTTTGGTCTAAGGGTCCGCTCATAAGGCAGTAAGCGGATAACATTGAGGAAGTTTATAAGCCCAGTAATGCACCGCCCTCACTCTTGCAGAACACGTCGACAGTAACCAGGTGAGGGGTGGCTAAACCGATTGGTAAACCTTGCAAAATGGGGTCCCGAGGACTGTGCAGGTTATCCTTTCCCTGAGGGTCATGTTGAACCCGCATGCACTTAAAAAATCTAACAAGAAGTGGGCTACCACAGTTTGTTATAGATTGCCACTACCGTGATTCAAGCCCGAGCGGTAGGGTTTCTCAGTCAGTTGACTAATCCACTGCACAACTGACTAGTGCTTCACTAGAAATCTGACTATTTTGCTTAAATATGTTTTTTGGGACTTTCTACCCTCCATTTACAACATACCACTGTTTTTACCATGCTCAATATTCCCACTTCAAATCATAACTTGTATTTGTATAGTTTTGAATAATTGACGTACTCAATTTTCCATGAAAATGTTTTTAGATATATCTTGCTCTCTATTACAATAGTTTATCCGCGAATATTTTTATTTTCTTCCTGTAAAGAAGCCGTAAAGCAATTAGACCCCAAGCAGACCTTTTTGTAAATAAATGGAAGCTGTTACCCAAGTTAGCGTACAAGGAAAAGATAAACTTGATATTATTTCCCAGTGATATTAATTATTTACTTATGACAATTAGTTTTATTGATATTAATAATTAAGAATTAACTAATAATATTAATATCATATCAGTAAAATATTAATTTGACAGTAATATAAACCTGATGTTATCCCACTTTCCACAAAAGAAACTATGGGAAAAAAAGAATAAAATTACAATGGAGGATTAAGAGTTACGGTATATTGCTTACAAGATGTACATAATGACGGCCACGGACCACATGTCAGATCCTGGAAAAACAGGATCAAACTGCAACATTTCAGGTGCTAGAAAGAAAATATTGAAAATGTTATGTTGACTGAACTTCTTAGCTTAAGGCTACATAATATACAACAAAGCAGGAAAGATAATATCATGCATCAGAACACAATTAAATGGGTACATACTTGGTAGTTTAGTAATGTGGCACATGCTTTCCTATATATATGAATATTAATGCATTGTAAACATTGAACTTATGAAATAAGTTAAATAAGGAATAAACATTAGCAGTTTTTCAATTATCCGGGCTTATCCTGATGTTATATTTTTCAACACGTTTTCACATATGGAAAATATGTTTTGTAAAGATTTATCAGCCTTGATTTGTATTGTGAACCGTCTCAGACCTCCAAATAATGAGCCTAAACTCATAGTAAAGGCATTACTACAATTTTCGACAAATTGGATCACTTTTTCAAGCAGCTTGTTTGTAAATATGAAATGTTTTTAAAGGTTTATAAAGTTATATATAAAAATATGTTTAAACTAGAGTAATATAGGGTAATTAGGGTATTATAAGAAATGAAAGCTACTTGCATGGGACAAAAAAAACAGTTGCTAAATAAAAATATATTGTTATCGAGCGGATATGTCAATCAAAATAGGTAAATAAAATTAGACAAAAATTTGGCTTTTTAAAAAAGATTTCAAGTTTAACTACCTGTATGAGCTTGAAGGCCAATGCTCCGAGAGGAAAACAAGAGGAAAAGAAGGAAAGGAAGAAACAGAAGAAAGGAAGAAACAGAAGAAAGGAAGAAAAGACAAAAAAGAAAAAGGAGAAGAGGAAAAAGAAGAAAAAGAGGAAGAATCAGGAAGAGGATGAAAAAGAGAAGGACGAGGAAGAATTGCTAATTGTAGATTCTTAATGATGAGCATGCATCTTATAAGTCTAAACGTGAATCTCATTGGAGCATTACGTTTGCAACACTATCAACAAAAGGTGAAAAAGTCAGTGTTTTAATTTGGTATACCTAATTTCAAATGTCCCAAATACTGTTAATCAAACATAGGCATATCGTTAAAGTTATGTTACTTTTGTCCTTAAGACTGAAGCTGGAAAGGAAAAGGTATATTTAAAGGTTACAAAGGCAGCATGAAATTAACAATGTTTTTTACTTCTACAAAGTTTGACAATTTTTCTAAAATTTGGGTAGGTATATAAAGCCGAAATAACAAGCTACGAAAGGAAACCGGTTAACATAATACAATAGGTTCACGAAGTGATGTTGATTGAGGAATCTGGTTGGGCACATCCTAGAGCAATACTTTTAACTACCAAAGAATCGTAATTATTTAATAACAAAATTGCTTACCACAAAATTCAGTGTCACCAATGACATCGACTACCTCTCCTGCCTTTTTGGTAGCAATCATTCTTGCACTGTTGTAATCCAAAAGTTTGATGTCTTTTGAGCCAACAGAGGCCATCCTGATGTTGGTAGGCTATAAAATCGGAAAATAATAGATATTTATTCATAAATAGAAAAAATTATCGTTGATTTCTCAAAAAAATCTAGAGCTATCGTCCTTTCAATATATCTTTCTCCTTCTCTTGCAACCTGTTCATCCATCTATCTATTGATCGATCAGTTCGCTATCTATCAGTCTATCTATTCCTCTGTCCATTCGTCTAACTCCCTACCAACTAATCTATGTACGTATCTATAGGCATAAAAATACGTATTATTAAAATCACAAATATATATTTTATTATTTATGCATATATCTGATGTACACTTGCTACCGAATATTTGTGGCTTGAAATTCTTTATTAGTCTCATTTTCAAAACCTCATTTTATTTTTGCAGTTGAAGTGTGATAGAGCTAATTTGTTTGACTCAAGCAAAAGTAGAAAGTTATGGTTGGACCAGTGGTAGAGTGGGTGACCACTTTCAAATCTTGAGACTTACAGTGGTTACAGGTTAAAAGGAGCCATTTAGCTAGCAAAGTCAATACTAACTAAAAAAGATATCAGTTTGAATTTGAAATGAAGTGCTTAACTTAAAAAATCTTAAATAGTTCAGATTTCTACAAAACTCTTACCCTGATATCTAGATGCACAAAATTGTTCTTGTGAAAATAATCCAGAATTTCCAAGAGCTGTTTGATGATATGAGCTACTTCTTCCTCGTTGGGAGAGGGTCTTTTAGCCATATAAGTTAGAAGAGTCTCACCACTGGCTCTGTAGGTATTTAAAAACCCAAACCTTACTATAATTAACATGTAAATATACAATACCCTACATTTACTTTATTAGACACCAGATCTTGTTTGTCCTATGATATAACATGTGAAAATCTTGATAGTCAGAAGTATTTTGCAACCTTTGTCTTCAGATACATTGTCAGGTGTATATTAATACATTTTTTTAACTGTTCATTTAGAAATGCTTGTAGAATTCCTAAGAGCTTCCTCTTCATGTGGAATTATGTCTGAACCTGTTTTCTATTTGAACGTAATAAATACGTTAACTATATTCAATAAATTATTATAAATTGTTAAGATATCTATTTGTGAATTGATTACAAAAGTAGGAAAGAAAAGAAAGTGCCCTTCAATTGCTAAAATTGTGTTATGCTTTGCAATAACAAAAGACCTTGCCATGGAGCAGATGAGATGAGGTTAGGTTATAAAGCTCATAAAAGTAAACCTTTCTATATCTTCTTACATAGGTATCTATGCCTACAGCATTTAAGTTAAATAAATTCAAATATTTAAACATGAATTTGGTTAATCTGATGGAAAGCATGTTGAGCAAGGCTTCCTGCTTATTTTTCCTTAATTTAACTTAATCAAGTTAATTTTTATCATTTCTGTTTAATGACAATCAAACATTTATCAGAAAGTTTAACAACTATCAAAGACGAGAAAAAATGTTAGGATTAAGATAGAATGGGTTTTCTTTCCGACATTAAACCTCTTGAAAAATATAAGGATATAGGTGGTTAGATTTTTCAATACAATCTTAATTTTCCCCACACTGAATGAAATGTGAACATGTTTGATAAGATGTGAATATTACTTACAGTTCCATAATTAAAATCAAGTATTTGCGAACGAGGTATGCTTCGTGTAGCTTAACGAGTCCTTTGTGATTGAATTTTTCATGCCTCATTATGTCCAGCTCACGAATAGCAAACTTGAGGCTGTCTTTGTCAAATTTAATAATTTTTGCAGCGAATTGTTCTCCAGTTCCTTTCTTTGTGCACTTTTTAACAAAGGAGAATTTTCCACTGCATAAGATAAATAAAACAAATAAGAAAATAAGACCAATAAGAAAAGATAGATTAAATGAAAAATGGACCACAACAGCTATAAATTTTACCTGCAATAAATGAAAGACTAAGCCCAGGCCCTTTCATTCAAAATTATAAAAGAGTTACTTTGGGCCTGAGACAAATCGCTCACACACCAAGCATTTCTGCTTTAGTACTCACAAAGAGCTGTTTAATAAGGAAGAAGAACCCTGAAATATAAGGACCAATGTTATTTCAAAACTCCAGTTAAAGTAGTCAGGAATAAACTAAAACATACACTTAATACAAGACCTGGTCTCGAAACTAAAGTACTTTATGACTAATTTCTACTTAAAAAATATTCTACTATAAAGGTTGGCTGGGCTTTTAAGTTATACATTTTCTGATACAACATGGCCTAAAATGAATAAATGTCAATCTCCTTTTAAGTAAAAAATAAGGGTTTCCAAAGCGCGACGACATCTCTTCATGTATTTAACTTACTTGTTTTATGGAAAAGAGGCTTCCTTGAAATTTGGATCGCAATAAAATTAATTTTTAAAGATATAAATATAAATTTATATAGGTAAATATATATATATATATATATATATATATAAATCCAGTATAGTATACCAAAATAACTAGACAAATTTAGCAGTTACTACCAGTTTCATGTTTTCTTAACAATCTTCAAACAGTTTGAAGATTGTTAAGAAAACATGAAACTGGTAGTAACTGCTAAATTTGTCTAGTTATTTTGTATACTATACTGGATTTATAAACGCTCTAGAAACATTGAGCACTCTTAGTGAACATTGGTATACTTTACTAATATTACTATATATATATATATATATATATATATATATATATATATATCCCTTTATTGACATTTCAGATCTAGTGTTTTCAATAATTTCTCTTCTCCTCAGAAATTCTACATGTGAATGTAAAACATAGTCGGACAAAAACAAACTTTAAACAAAGCTTATTATTTTATTAATCATACCTACTACCAGAAAAACACAAAAACAAACACAATATGAGTTTATGTGCTTTTCCTGCAGTTCTTCCTTAAAATATATTAATGAGAACCGGCTGGTCTTGTACCTTTCCTTCGTCAATTTTTCTAGTCACTTGCCTATCTGGTAACCCCGGACCTATTACCGGCGCCATTTAGTATAGCAAAGCAAATTCCTACTCAAGTAAGTTCTCGAATTACCCTCCCAATTACTCTTTTTCTACGTCTTATTTCCTTAATCAGCATAACATTATAAGAAACAATTTTTAAAACACATTGCAATAGTCATCTCTCTTCCTGCTCACTTCAATACTTTGTTTTTTTGCCTATTTTTCCTTGTACTTTCTATTCCAAGAATTTCTTTCATTATCAATGCCTTACTACTTTTTGGAAGTGAAACGAAATGAAAAAAGTAAAAAGTGGTAAGTAAGTAAGTAAGTAAGTAAGTAAGTAAGTAAAGCAATATGATCATAACAGACCCAAGAATTAAAATCAATGAAAAGAAATCTTGGAACACACATACCGTCCAATCTCATCACCGAACTCATAGTGCTTTTCAGGGTTTTCATTCTTCAGATCTGGTCTTTCTACTGGAAGCTTCTGATCTTTCGAGGCTTTTGAAAGAGATTGAAAAACAATTAGGAGTAACTATATTTACAATACTGTTTTGAATTTTAATCATTCATTTTTATTCATACTGCCACTCGCAGTTAGGCCTATTTCAATAATTAACCGAGAAAAAGAAATGAATTAATAATGCAAAAAGTGTTTTCGACAAGTCTTAAACCCTAAGAATTGAGATACGTAGTTTGTAAGAAGTAAAGACTAGCAGCAAACCTGAAGAAAGAATACTTTATCATTTCTAATTTTTTTCTATAATTAAATTTAGATGGAACATTCTTTAAAATCCCCTTTAGTACTCAACAGAAGTCCTTTCTCTAATCTCCAATGCCAAGTGATCAAATATACTCAGTCATTTACCTTGAGTTGTCCCAGTGGCATCCCTCTTCTTTCGTCAGAAAATTTCTCTTTAGCCTCCCCTTCCAGGTTCACATCTCTTTCTTCAACATTGATTACTTGTGGTCAAACATATTTTGCTAAAAGTCATGTTACTTCTTCTTTTTCTGTACCACCCCTCTCCACCCACTACAGCCTCTTACTAGCTCTTCCATTGGCATTGAGTTATTTTGTTTCCATAGTCTATCTGTTGGTTTAATTTTTTTTCTTTTTTCTGTACCACCAGCATCCACCCAATTTAAGTACCGAATAAACAGAACTTGGTTCATATACTTCTTCTTTGAAGTCATTTAGCCACTCTCTCCCTCTTCCTGGGTTCTTATTTCAATTAACTGTCTTGGCATTTCCATTTTATTTTTATTTTTTCTGTACCACCATCGTCCACCCACTTACAAATCGGAAACTGGTTCATATACTTCTTATTTGAAGTCATATTTTGCCACCCTCTTCCTCCCTCTGTCAATATCACTGGGTCGTTCCTTCCATTACCTATCATGGCATTTCAATTTTCTTTTTTCTTTTTTTCAGTACTACCCTCATCCACCCGCTTTAACTCCTTACAAACCAGGCCCTGTTTCTTTAATTTTCTCTGCTCAAGTCACATATAACCACCCTTTTCTCCCTCTTTAAATGTGGCTAGATACAGAATACTCATTCTTCTGCTACTTATGTATAACTGATTCAGCTAACACTTGGCAGTGTTTCAACTTCAAGTTTCCTTTGCCTTTAATTCTCTTTCAACCTTTCTTTGAGCTGTTTTGCATTGAATCAAATGCAACCTGTCTGATTTCTTTGGACCTGCTTACTGCAGTCTACATCATTCCATTTGCGAACTCCTTATCTCCAACTCTCAAAATGATCTGTTCAAGGCTCATTCCCTGAGACTTGTGAATTGATATGGGATAAGCTGGCACCAATGCCATTATGGTCCTTGAGCAAGTTTTCTTATTTGAGTTCCACACTCTTGTAACTGGGAAAATTGGAACAGATCCTGACAAACTGTTTATAAAGCTTGGTCCAATGTAGTGATCTGATGTAACAATCACCATGTCTGGCAATGCTGGTGGCTTCTTCAAACCATCAAATTTGATGTATTTAACCATGCATTTACTTCCATTGGTCAGACCTGCTTCACTCCATACGTTAGTGGTAAAGCAACATTTTGCAGTTTTGAGCAATACCTACTTGACAATGCCCACCAGCCTTAGCAGATGTTGCTGTATTTGCCTCAGGACAGTTGTTGACAACCAACACAAATGCAACAGGTGTGCCCAATTTACTGATATGATAGAGGTTGTGGCTCTTCAGGTCAACATTCTTTGCGCACAGCAATAAAAGCATCTTTCTGTTCCTTGCTCAACTTAGGCCCACTCAGGTTCTGCTCACAAACATCTTGCCATTCAGCTGTAGAAAACTTTCCACTTGATAGTTACTAACTGAGCATGACATCATTTACCCCACATGCACCAATTCTTTAGCTACTTTTAGGAAACTATTTGTAAATGAGTCAAAGAAATCAATAGAATCAGAGACTTAATTCACAAAAGCTTCATTAATGTCGATCTCTACTGATTTTAACTAGCTGTTTAATAGCCTATCAAATTCTGTCAAGTGAAAGAAGGAGCAACGAGAGCAACTTGAGGCTGGCTCAAAACTAGTGTAACCAGCATCTAGCAGGTGGCTGAGGTGTGCGAAATGTTGAAGGATAGAAAAGAGTAACCGGTACATCCTATTCCCGTTTGAATGAGTGAAGTGTCTCTGTATCATTGCAGACACTGAGGCATACGTTAAACAATACTTGGTGTTGGTGGGTGGTGGGGGGGGGGGGAGTGGTTCGATATTTTTGTGATAATGTGAAACTTGTGCTGTCTTTACCGAAGTTCCAAGTAAAAAACTGAGTTCCGCAGGTTATTTGTTGTAACAAATAATTGTAATGATAATTCTGCCTATTACGATTTATAGGTAGAACGTTAGGTTCAGTATATTGTAAATGTAAAGTTTTAAAAAAAAATGGTCAGAAGTAGGATTTTCTATCCACGCCCACATATACCAGACCCAGTGTTTTAGTCCACTAGGCCATCGTGAGACACGTTCTAACAATACAAATTTCAATACAAATTTGTTAGTACAATTTAAGAATTTTATTAAATCTGCATTCACTAATTACTTAATTACGCCTTAATAACCAGAAATTCATACCTATAATAATAACTGAATTTGAACGTCCTGGCGGTACACACCTTCATGCAAAATTTTATTACCGTAGCTTCAGAAAATACCCCTTTCCGCCATTTTTATCGCTGAATGAACACCCACCTCCTGATACAGGATAGAACAATGACCTTGGGTGTTGATTTCTCATATTACCAAGCTTTGACAAACTGCGCCTTGTGCCAGTCCTGCTAGCTCGCTTCACTCGCCAGCAGGACAATAAAATTTGAATTCATAACAATAACAGTTAGTATCAGAAACTATTCGGTAACAAATTGGAGGAATTGAGAATTACTAATACTAGACATCATAAACCAATTTACTTCTACAGAGATTTTCACGTTACCGAAAATGGGATTCAGCAAATGATTGAAATAGGACCTCCCTTCAATACCCGAGTTCTTGAATCTGCAAGCTCAAAATCTTATCAAAAATCTTGTCCTGTTAAAAATTGTTTGACTTGATGATAAGAGGCACAGAACTGGAAATAAAAGCCGAAATGAAAAAAAAAACAAATGTACGCGACTTTTGAACACATACATTCTCCCAACCATGTGAAAATTTTTATTTTAAGAGATTTTTTCACTCGCTAAAAATTAAACAATATATACACGAGTTTTTCTTAACTCTATTTCTAAAAATTTCTGCAGCTATAGCCGCAGGTATTTAGCAAGGTCCGTCAATGAAATCGCTTTCCAATATGGAAATAACAACGCTTATGCGATATTTCATTACTATTAAATCTGATAATGTTAAGAGAGCACACATTGCAGATTCATTTATTTTGGAAGACCTGATGACCGGCAGATTTGAATCTGCGTTCTTGCAGAAATTACAGAAATTACGAATATGGGATATCTCCAAATACGGTAAGTTTTTTCTCCAGTTCATCACGAAAAAATCATTGGACAATCACTGCAGTGTCCTCCAGCATAAAGAAAAAAGTTTAAAATTTATTGCAGTTCTTTCTTGGTAGTCAATGACGACCAATTTCGTGTTTTTTATCATTTGTGAAAACAGTAGCCGTCAGCAGTAACAAAGCAATGAGGAACGAGGAGCTGCTGAAAAGTTGGACTCTGGTTTCGCCAAAAAGTATGGAAAAATAAAACGATGGAGATTTGTTTTTCTATACTTTTTGTTAAAATGAACGAAGTTTGATGGGGATAAATATTGGTCAGCTTGTGGAAACACAGGACATAATTGTAAAAATACAATGCTGGATTGCTAACAGAATTGTAATGATGGGGAACCCCTCTAGTTAAAAAAAGAATTGCAAAATGGCATATGATACAAGAATTGATAGCCATTTCTTTTAAGAGACGATAAAGTTTCCAGTGCTCTAGTAATTTTTTGCTGTTGTCTTTTGTCAAATCTGGACCCTTTTTTCTCAAGTCAAAATGGGTTTAGAGAACCAGTTTCTTAGTAAAACTTGAACCTTGTAGATTAAAAAAATCCAGTATTAGCGAAATTCTAATTTGATGTCTTTTGTCAAATCGGGTTTTATTTTAGACAAGCAGAAAAGGCTTTACAAAAATAATTTTTGATACAGTTTGGAGCATGTACGTTTTAGAAATTCCGTATGAAAGTACTTTCTATTTTGACGTTTTGTCAAATCTGGGACTCTTTTTATCAAGTCGAGAAATTTTGGTGAGTTTAACCTTCAATCAGATGGAGAACAGAACTGGAGATTCTACTCCATTATCAATGCCAAGACACCATGATGTACAACAAACAGAATTTGATAATCAACGATATCAATGGTACTCGAGAAAATTTTGGGCAGATGATCTCGTCCGGTAGGCATCATTGTGGGTCACGGGACTTTGCCGATCATCATCCAATGATAGTAACAGAATACTCATAATAACATACACAAATTTTTTACCAACAATAAGAAATAAAAACAACCAAATTGCCAAATAGAATGTGAGATTTTTTGCCAGAAAGGTAAGCTGGACAATGTGATCCTAAAGTTTAAGAGGCACATGGAATCTGTGACGTTCATCAAGGAAGACATAACAATGATCTAAACGAAAAGGAAGGTGGTCAAGCACTGTCACATAGTTCCTCTTATCTTAAATAAACATGTCTTAAAATCCATTTTGGCCGTCTGGTTGCAATCACGTCGCACACTTTTAGTAAAGATCAAATCTACTCCATTGAAGGTAAACCTCATCATTGGATACGCATCAACAGCTATATCTAACAGAGATGAAATTTACGAGTTTTACGATAATTTGACGATTTAGTGGAGGCCTACGCACAGTGCAAACCGAAAGAGGTGAACAAAGTATCTTCAACGGAAAAGTAGGCTGCGAACCTAACAGTTTGATCGTTTGCCCTGGAAGACAAGATTGAACGAAGATAACGTCTCATCCAAGGAAATGGGTTTAAGTATGATGAACATATGGCTTAACATGTACACAATTATACTTCGATTAGTCCATGTAACTGAGAATAGAACGAAATTTATTACATTTTATTCAATAAACGTTACCGTTCGCCGGTATTAAAAGTCAAGACGTGCTCTGGCGAGTGACCATATCCCAATTGTGGCAACAGTAAAACTACATTTCAAAGAACTCAAAACTACAAAATATGCACCAAAGCTCATTCTAAATGCCCTCTATATCACTGATGTCTGGGAATAACATTGCACAGCTGTTCTAGAGGGTCTGCAAGACACTGAATCTTCAGCTCCTTTAGAATCTTAAAGGAATAATCTCAGAAACGTTGTAATTGAAGCAGCAAACATGCACATTCCCAAGGAGAAAAAGAGGGTCACAGTTAATTAATGGATGATCCAAGAAATCAAAGATTTCATAAAATTAAGAAGACTTCTAAAAAAGAAGACTATGAAATATCCGACCACACATACAATGCTATCCTACAAAAATGCAAAAATCTATAAAACTAGGGTTAGAGCAGAAGTGTCAAGAGAATGAACGATTGAAGAACCAAAATCCCAAGGAAATATTCAAGCATTCATGTGACGCTGTATTCAGTTAAATCAGATTGCGCACTAACATGTGAATGTATTTTTCATCGATTCCGGTCTTTTGTTACAATATTAAGTTGGTCTAAATCTAACTGTGACCAATCGTAAACGTTGTCACGCCAGTGTTTGCACGGTCGTCCTCGTTTTCTCTTTTCTTCTACCATCCTTTCTAGACATATCTTAGATAATCCTGTTTCAGACCTTTTGATGTGCCCAAAGAGCTGTAGTACCTTGCTTTTGATTACTAGAGTGGTTGGTGTCAGTGATGTGATCCTGAGGAGTTTCTTAATTGGGGTGTAATCTGTTAGTCGGCTGCCAGTCACGAATCTCACTACATGATTTTGATGTTGTTTTTTTTTCAGCAACAAGGAAGTTGTCCAGTTAATGCAATCCAGACCATAAAATACAACTGGAAATATGTAAATTTTATAAATGCAGGCTTTTATGTAATATGGTACTCTTTTTGAAGTCAATAACAGTTTGTTTTTCTGAAAGGCCGCCGACCCTGCACTTATTCGGTGTTTAACAGATGTTAATCCATCGTCAGTGGAAGAGAGTTTATGCCCAAGATATAGAAAATTGTGTACTTGTTGTATGGTACTGCTATTTACTTTGAGATCAAGATTGCTGTATGGATCGGTTGTCATACATTTTGTTTTGAAATGTTGATAAAAAGCCCAACTTCAGCTGACTATTTTACCAAGCAGTCAAAAAAATTTTGAAGTTCTTCCCTGGAGTTATTTGTAAGTGCAATGCCGTCTGCATACGAGATTTGAAATTAGTTTGCCATCGACAGTGAACCTTGAAATACACTCTGACTCAGCTTTTCATATTACTGTGCCTATCACAACACAGAAAATCAATGCTGAAAGAATATCCCCTTGCCTGACTCCTTTCAGAATTTTAACTGCCCTGGTGATTCCGATGTCAGTTTTTATTTCAGCCGCGGAATCATCATATGTTAGTTTTGAGATGTTTATGTATCTTTTATTTATATCTGTTGTTTCAAGGATGTTCCACAGTTTTTTCAGTTTTTATTCTATCGAAGGCCTTTTTGAAGTCAATGAATGCAACATGTACAGGACTTTTGAACTCTATTGATTTCTCAATAATTTGCTCCAAGGCAATAATTTGTTCTATTGTTTCTCTTCCCTGTTGATATGCTGTCTGTGATGAGGGAAAAGAGGCATACAGGCCTCCCTTAACATGAGTCGCAATTATATCTATAAAAACTTTGTAAATGTGACTCAATAGGCTGATTGGGCGATAATTTTCACACTCCATCCTACTACCTTTCTTATAAACAACCACAATCAATGCTTATTGGAACTTTTCTGGCATTTTTCCTGTTCTTAATATCTGGTTGTATAAGTATCAAAACGTGAATGGCATTTTTAACTTCACTTTTTAGTATTGTCGGCATTGGATCATGCTGGGATTCATCAATATGACTATCAGATGTGGTGTCATGATACAATTCTTTTTAAAATTCAGCCCAGTGTTCTAAGATTTTGTCCTTATCGGCTATTATGTTACAATTTTTGTTTTCACGTCCCCAACTGATATGTTTTGGGTTGCTTTGTAGTCTTTTTAAGGCAGCATACAATTGCTTGTGAGGTGGAAGCGCAATTACTTCATTAATTTCTTCTTGAATTTGTTTCAGACGGTCTTGCTGGGCCATTGTTTTAGCTTTTGTTTTGGCGGTTCGGCTTTCACCAGATTTATGCCCATGCTTTTCCCTTGCTATATGTTTCTCTATAATTGCTTCTTTCGTGTTTGTTGACATCCATTGACCCGATTGGGTCAGTTGAGGTGGCAATATTTCTTTTGTTGTTTTCAATATTCCACTTGTGATTTAATTAACAATATCCTCTGGTTCTGATACTTCGCCAAGTGCACTGAATCTTTTTAAAAGTTTAAGTTGAAATGGTATCCTGCCAGTAGTGGTCAGTGTTTCAAGATTGAATTTTCTTTCATTTGGCCTGTGCTTTGGCCAGGAAAAACATATTCTAAGTTTATTTCGTACCATTCTGTGATCAGATATTTCAGGTACATTGAAAACTGCGCTGTCAAGGAATGCTTGGTGATAAGGCATCTTTCTAATGAGAATGAAGTCAATTTGATTTCTAGTCCTAATATCAGGCGAAATCCATGTCTGTAGTGTTCTTTTACAAAATTTAGTATTTGGTATAAGCAGGTTGTTTCTTGCACAGAATTCTGCTAATTGTTCACCTTTTTCATTCGCTTCACCAATAGTGAACTTACCAAATGCTTCAGGGTAGTTGTTGTGTAGATTTTCTACTTTGCAGTTAAAGTCACCCATAACAAAGAGATGATCTCTCTTTGGTACATTCTTAATTGTTGCTTCAATTTGATCATACAAGACGGCAATATCTTCATCAGGATATGGTGTGGGAAAGTAGCATTGAATAAATGTAATTTTTGAAAAATTTGTTCTTATTGTTAGCACTGCTAGTCTGTCAGTTGTCAGGTGACAGTCAGTGATATGTTGAATATAACACTTATTTACCAGAAAACCAACACCATTGGATCGGGATGTATTGTTTCCAGAGAAGAAGATCTTGTGTCCAAAGCTATAGAGTTGTTGAATTTTACTTTCTTTCTCTTTTGTTTCTGAGAAGCCAATAACAACCCGGTTGACGTTTCAATTTCATGAAGCAATATATCGAACGCATGTGTGTTCAAATAATTTATTGTTTGACTGTTGTAGGTGCATATGTTAATAATCTTATTGGTCTTTTCTCTTCTTCTCTGACCTCTGCTCTCTCCTGTCATACCAGTCCAAGGCTATCGGTATGTCCCCCTAGTGTCTGTCACATCAGTTCCAGGCTGCTAATGCATCCTCCTGATCGTATGGCAAGGGTCCGGAGGTCGCCCCTCTGTATTCGTAATCTTTGGTTGTACATTTCCATGACAGTTTTTACAGCCTTACTACTTCCGTGCTGGCTTATGACAAGTTGGAAGCACGTTTTGTTTGTGACATCATTACCAGAAGATTGCCTAATGAATTCTCGTCCAGTTTGGCTTTATATCCGACTTTCCTTCTCTTAGATGGATTACCATCTCTTGGGTGGTTGCCGACCAGGGCTAAAGAGTTTCCTCTACCCATTAGGCAGACTAAACCCTGCCAGATGCCAACCCGATACTTCAAGGTCTCGGGGTAGGCTGATAGGTATTACACCTTGCCCAAGGGTGACCAGTAGGTAGATGTGGCAAAGAGCAACCTCATTATTCCACGTCGAAACTCCACAACAGGATGCAGTTTAATGTCAATGCCCAGGACTATTATATTACTATTATGACTATAAATATTCAAACAAACCTCAGAAATTACAGGAAAAATGTTATCTCGTCCTTCAACATCTTTAAAATCCTCATCTGGCAAATTCTTTTAAGAAGCAGAAGATATTGAAAAACATTGGTCACAAAAACTCAAACAGCTGTTGATAGACATTCGTACGGAGCAGGAAGTCATCCCACTGGTAAATGTCTCTGTTCCACCAATCAGAAGGAAAAGCGAGGTAGTAGTCACAGAGACGCTCAAGGCACTTGGTGACAAAAAACCTTAAAATTTTCTGCAGCATGAAGAACAAAAGCTACGACTTGGACAGGATTCCTGACGACTTGTTTAAGTCAATATCCATAACCCTGCTAAAGAACCATGTTTAAACGTTGCTGCTTCAAGATTAGCCAGAAGAGAGCCGAGTGTGAAAATGGTTTTATGCGTAACAAGGGAACGAGAAATGCAATTTTTACCCTTAGAATGCTTTGCAAACGAAGCATACAACAACAACAGAATATCATTTTTTGCTTCATAAACTTCAAAAAAGCTATTTTTATCGAATTTGCAACAAACGTCTTTTTAACATTCTGAAGAATGTCGGAGTAGAAGACAAAACACAGTGAATCATCTGCAACCTTTATTATCTCCAGAAAGGAGACTCTAAAGTTCCAACTTGCCGTACTGTCTAAAGGAGTGGGGAGAAATTAACCCCTGAATACAACAAAGTGGAGAGATGAGCCCAGATATTTTTAACTTATACAGTGAACAATTACTCCAGTAGCTGGAGGAATCAAGGGGCAATGTGACCATTAAAAATGTTTGTATCAACAACATCAGAACTGCTGATGACACCTCGTTGATCATAGGGGTAAACTGGCCCTTCAAAGGCTACTAGACCTCGTCTTTAAAGGTTCATTAGACGAAGTACTAAAGGTCGGTTGGAAAAAGACCTTTTGTAAGGTTGTATTCAAAGACAGGCAATACTCAACATGCAACCTGACGTGCAAAGGAACAGAGATTGTACAGTTTAACTCCTTTAAGTACTTGAAAGAAACAATGATGACATGTGGGAGGTGTAAGAAGAAGATTAGAAGGCACATGTGGCCAAGATAAGCTTCAATAAAATTACCCCCATTCCAAAAGAGAGGAAGTTATTGATAGAGCTAAAGGTTAGACTTCTTAAGTGTTTCAGTTGCTCAGTTTACAAAATGGCCGAGAATTATGGACTCCCCACACACGACCACCAAAAACAACAAAGCCTCGGAAACATGGTCTTATCCTCGCATGTTCTGCATATCATACACAGCACATGGAATTTACTATTTAATACTGGAAGGTCCAGAGAGGAACGACCGATCCTCTAAAGAATGACAAACGAACTTTATTGGTCACGTCATTAGAAAAAGCAAATTGAAAACCTTAGTCTTACCGGCAAAGTTCGAGAAAAGAAAGCTAGATGCGACCAAATACTATTGTTTCAAATTTAAATCAAGAAATATACTGTAGTTACAACAATACTTGATAACTGGGACAACGCAAGAAGTCAATAGCTGTTACTTGAAACATGAGTTATCAAAGATTGGTTCGACGAAGTCTCCAAAGACGAATTGGACTCTTGCTCCAAAAGAAAGAAAATTTGTAATGTTATGATTTTGTGAATACGGTTACAAGATAGCTCTCCCACTTAAGATGAACCTCGATATTTAAAAAACAAACGCTATATGCAAATTCATTGCCAAGGAGTGTGATATGTTAAGCAAGGGCGAATGTAACGAGTTGTTGCTCCATATTTTTCAGTACACATTGGTTAGTTTGTTTTTCTATTTTTTGTTGTAAAATCAATTATCTAAGGCAGGCTGTTGCGCCTTACCTGTTGTTACTTGCCATTGTTGTATTGATTTTCAATTAATTCTGATGCTATTTCCAACCCAATTGCCTGAGTTAACGCTAAATGCGGCAAATCATTGTGTTCTCCCTGTTTTAGACAGAGTTCATCTACAACACACACCTCGTGAATCGTAGTGGAAATACGAATCGGAATCGGAGGTTTTCTCACCTTGAAACCAACAAAACACTGCAGAGCAATGGGCACAAGGTTAGTAACTATTGTAACCTGAATATCATTTTGAAAGTCATCATAAAACATGAAATCTTGAAGAGTGGAACATAAGTTTCGTGATGCGGAAAAATACCTAATTTAGGAGCAACCTTTATTGTTCTTTATGAATAAATAACGAATAGAAAAGAGTCAGGAAATTGATTTCATGTAAGACGGACAAATACTTCATTATGATTCTTTACTTCAATATCCAATTGCAACCCATTTTCTTTGCATTATATGTCGCTGTTTTGCATGAACAAGTTTAGCACTTTGTTTATTTAAGCACTGTTTCTGAAAGAAAAGTGGAAAACAAAATACAATGGGGGGAAGATGCTTAGTAAGCATGATGGTAGGAGGTCATTGTTTTACAGCTGATAGAAAATGCAAAGGAGCAAAGGACCCATTGTGACACACCCTTACTGAAAGAATGGAATCTCTGTTTGAATCAAAGGAACCGTTTCTCCTTTGAAGCAAAAAGCTATCTGTTACGATTGATTTTGCAATGAACTCGTCATTCTCAATTTAGGGATACTACCTTTTATAACACTATAAAAATTTCTTTTCTGCTACTTTTCAATTTGACAATCTCCTCTTAAGTTTATAGATGGTTGCGCAGTATGCCATTTTACCCAACAAATTTGGATATTATAATTCAAATTTGAGCCCTAACCAAATTATGGGTGCAATCTTTTTACCATGATCAGTGGTTTGTATTAGAAATTGCAAATTCGAGTCATTATTTTAAACTTAAAGGCAAGTGGTTATTGTTATTACAGAAGTTGTTCTTCTTGCTTCACTTCTTCTAACCTAAAAATATTCGCAGACTTCCTATGCTATGCAGTTAAGGCACTGTATACATTGAATAATTAGAATGTCTGTAGTTGCTTGAACGAAGAAAACTGGTATGGTATTATTAATGATGGAAAGAAGAATGGCGAGCTGGTCCAGCCATCGGCGGCCTCTTTGATGAATTCTTTCTATTTTGATCTATTGTATGTGGCCTGAATTATTAGTTAGGCAGCAGATTAAAGTTTTTAGTACGTATTTTATATAGATTCGACTGAAAATTAACTGTTTTTTGCTTCAAAATTTTTATCATTTGCGTTTGTTAAAGTTGTACTTCGCTTTAACGTATTATCTAAACTACTCTTTATTCTTTCTTATATAAATCAGATTATAAAAATGAAACAGAAATGCCTGTATACTGTCACTACCAAAAGTTTAAGACCACTCATGGAAATACGTAGATTTCTCCGTATGAGATCGTATTGCATCATTCTACTGTTGAGATTGCATTATACTCATTGTTTGCGCTCTGGTCGCTCATTACAAGTTCTTCTTCAACACTGCGGACATCTGAATCGATTTTACTTTGGAATTTTTTTCACTTTTTATACTTCTTATTGCTACAGAAATGTGTCGAAAAAAGTCCCTCAGTGAAGTTCCAAGAGGTCAAATTGTTACTCTGCATAGAGAAGGACTATCTGAAAGGAATATTTCTACGAAATTGAAAGTCAGCAAAACTGCAGTCCACCAAGCAGTTAAAAAGTATCAGCAGTATGGCTGCTACAAAGACTTACATCGGAGTGGAAGGCCAAGAAAAACCACTGTAAGAGATGACCACCTGATGAAAAGGATACTTACGAGGTCACCAATGAGTTCCATCAACAAAATTCGAGCTAATTTGGTGGAAAGAGGTGTGAGTGTAAGTCGCATGACTGTTTCCAGACGTCTTTCACACGAATTCGGTCCAAAATCCTACAAGCCTGCCAGAAAACCACGCCTGATACCGGTAATGAAGGCAAAACGATTAGCCTTCGCTAAGAAGTACCAGAACTGGACACCAGCACAGTGGGGTAAAGTCATGTTTTCGGACGAGTCCAATCGACAGCAGTTTGTGCTGAGGAAACGACATGTTCGCCGGCCACCTGGAACGAGATTCAATGAAAAATACACGATTTCTTTGATGAAACACCCTCCAAGTCAAATGATATGGGGTGTAATTTTGGAAAATGGAGTTGCTGGGTTGTATATTTTGCCATCTGGAACAACTATGAAAGGTCTGCGGTACGTTGAATTGCTGTCGGATAAGCTAAAAATTCACATGGACATACATAAATGTACTATATTCATGCAGGACGGTGCCCCTTGTCACCGATCAAAAGTTGCTATGGCTTTTCTGACTGAGAACAGGATTCATGTTCTGGATTGGCCGGGCAACAGCCCTGACCTGAATCCAATAGAGAATCTGTGGACGGAAATGAAAGATAAAGTTTCCCAGAAACAGCCATCAAGTGCTAAGGACCTTGTGGAAGCGATAAAAGAAGTGTGGGTGAAAGAAATCTCGCAGGAATACTGCAGAAATCTAGTACACAATATGCCAAGACGCCTGCAGACAATAATTAAAAGTGGCGGTGGACCCACCAAATACTGAATATCAAGGAAACAACTATCAATATGGATGCAAATTTAATCAAAAGATACTAAAAATATGAGATTTGTGTGTAAAGGAAATATTATCCACAGTAAATCAGTTTTAATATAGATATATAATCAGTTGTGTCATTTCAGAGTCAAAATTAAGGGTGGTCTTAAACTTTTGGTAGTGACTGCACACAAAGAAAAACAGCAACTCTCTTTCATTAAATAGTAAAGCAAATATCTGTTAGCAACAGGAGACAAATATTTGACGAGTATTTCTATCGATGAATATTGTTTTTATATCTTAATGCCTCACAGAGCTTTCAAGGCAGAAGACTAAATGGGCCATTTAAATGTTAGGAGCAGATTCACATTTAAAAAGAATAGGCAAACAGTGACTAGATTGTTTGTACACACAAACAAACATTCAATAGTTTATACCCTTGTAGAATTAAATGGGCATTGGTTTGAGGCATGTATTTGTCTGATTTTCTATCCATATCCTATGTCCCTAATTTCCATAAAAATCCAATTAATTACTTAATGAAAGTCGTTTTAAATTCACATGGGACATTTAAAGTATTTGATAATACTATGGGACATATGGGCAGAATAGAAAGAAAATGTTGGATTATGGATATAATGTTAACGCTTCTATACAAACAGGAGTCTACACATATGCAAGACAAATTTATCCATATAAATTAAAAACTGGCTTTCAAATAACTTACCCATCTTTTTTCAAGTTATTGATTTAGAATCTGCTTGTTGCAATTCCAGATGTTAATATGTTCTTTAAAGAGGGAAGTGACAATCCTATCAGAACCAACCACAACTTACACCGTCAAAGTCGTAGAAATTCATAATGATCCCCTTTTTATATCTCTTTATCAGAGTCAGTGGAGCATGGTAGTTTAAAACGCATTTAGTAACAAGGGGGCTGACCAAGTGCAGTATGTTATTTTGTAAACCCATAACATTTTTCTTCCAACCATTATAACAGCATGTGATCACTTAGTTTCTATACATACTTAATTTTTCAAAGGTATCTAGAATTAAAAGAAAAAAAGTGAAATTAAAAATTGCCATGCTAGAGTGTTTATTTGTTTAAGAGAGTGCCTATTTAGTATAAAACAGTGTTCATACAAACAACATTTTCGATACGTTTTTGTTTATTTGTAGGCGACAAATAGTGAAAGCAAAAATGTATTTACAATGTCATTAACTATCATATTGAAGTATTACTTATAAAGAGAGCAAATACTCATGTTGCACGTAATAAAAATTAATCAATGGTTTCCAACTCTCTGGTCCACAAAGCTAAGGAGTTTCCCCCCTGCTTTAAAGATGATTATCAACTCCTTGCAAAGGTATTTGCTACTCAGGCGTGTAAAGACATATATGTAAACTAAATGAATTTTTGAATTGTTTTCTTTGATGCTATTAAAATTTGGTATGTAATTAAGAAAGGTAGGGCATTTATAGATCATATGGTCTATAGCATTGGGGACGACGAGGAAACAGATAAATGTTTTATTCAAGTCCTGCCAAACAGTTAGCTTTTCAGCATGTTGTAATTTGTATTAAGACCAATAAGGTATTAAAGTATTTTGCTGAAATAACAGACAAATTGTTATCTTATGGAACTACAAAGAATTATTCCTAAATAAAATACCAGTGCTTTTTTTCTTAGTAGCTAGCTCGTGGATAAGGAAACACAACAGTTTCTATAATACCAATACTTGTTTAGACTTCGTTGTTTCCATAATTTTGCGATTTTAGCAATTGTGAAATTATATCAATTTATGGTATGGTATGGTATTATCAATGATGGAAAGAAGAATGCCGAGTTGGTGTCTGAAGAGAGAGATATGTATATAACTTTATAAGTATTTTTAGAAATATTTTAAATTTGAGGATTGAAAATAGTTTCTCTTCTTGAACCACTTTTAATTATCCATTGAAGCATAAGCCCTTACCATCTAGCTATATTGAATGAGAGTAATTACTCTTTTTCAGCCTTCTGAAATCAAAAAACCAGAATCTTAAAGCAAAATGGGATGAGTAACTCTTTTGTTGGTAAATTTGAATACAAAAATTAATATGTGCATTGGTCAAACAACTTTGGAGAAGAAAGGGAAGACTCTCTAAAGAAAAGAACTTGGCTCATTAGCAAGCTTCACAATACTAAGATTTTCTTTATTACCATACAAGACAATTAAAATGAAACAATACTCTACTATTTATTTTCTTTTCCCTTTTAAACCCTAGACATGATTGGCTCTGTGCAGAAAGATTGTTAACAGGAATGGTCATGCGCTGAATCACGATAAGATTTTTGAGCAGAGAGCAGGCGAAATATAGATATAGCTGACATTAGTGAAAGCTATATACATGAAAAAGATGACTGAAGTTTACAGAGTGCGAAACAAAATTTCCCCTAAAAAAGATTTTGACAGACAAAGGAAAGTATTACGTGTCCTTTTGTCATATCGATTGCATCCTCTCAATGACAAAAACATTCAAGCAAGACTCTATTCGAAGCATATAAAATTGACATTATTAGACATTTGCACGGTTAGGAGCAAATGAAAAATTAAATGATGAGTTCTATCTAAAGCTATATAAAGAGATCTAATACCTCCATTAATGCTTTATGTTTTACTAGGATTGTAGGGAATAAGTGACTGATAACATGTAATGTTGTGATGTACTTTTGTTGAAATTAATATTAATTCACAAATGTTTTCTCTTCCTTGTATTGACAGAAGATCACTTAAAAAAATAAGAATATATCTTTTGCCAGATTTTGTTTTGTGAAACTGACCATTTAACCGTAATACCTCACTTAAGACAACTGAAAAAATGTAGATATTACTTACGTTTTTACAAAGATAAACCTATTCAGTTTATTTAAGCAAGCATGTAGTTTAATTTTAAGAATAAAATAAGAGTAATTGTATTTTGTTTGACTTTGCTCGATATATTTTTGCTGATTTCAGTCATACTTCAAAATAGCAAGCAACATGATTTAACTTGTAGATAAAAACCAAGTGTAGAAATTATAGAAAAGAGTTGTCATAATATGGCACATAGATTACATTATAGTTACTTGCTATTTTCCAAGAGCTAAATTGGTAGATTAAAATGTAAAACTATCTGGAAATCTAGGAAATTGTGTTACCTGATGAAGAATAAATTTAATGATCATTAGCTAGCATTAATCCCTACTTGTGTCTGCGGTTGAGTGAGACAATTTTCCTTATTATCAATATTTAGAAATCAGGATAAATCATGATATCTATTTCATAAACATGCGTTTGTTTGTAAGAAGCTGGAGAGTTTTGTAATATGGGTGAAGCAATGAAGTAAGTCGAGTCAGCTAGAGAAACGGACAATAAAAAACCCAATCCTGGTATTGGGTTATCAAGGTAGGCATTAATACAAATAAGTTGTTCCGATGGTAGTCCTCGTTAGACTATTGTAAAATTCATATTGTAAGAGTGTAAAACAGCTACCAAAACTAAAGCGAGTAGAGGGGAAGATATTGCAGTAATTTTACCTATTGGAACAATTGTCCAAAAAATGGAGTGCTTTTAATCCAATGTGATTCACACCACAATTCTTCGTAGTTCAAGTAATTTTCTATTGAGTTAAGCAACCCTATTATAGGAGAATATCATAGCATATAGGTATTTATTCTATTTAGACGATCGTGTAATGTAACAATGTTTAGTTCTGGTTTTGTTTGGGGATTTTTTAAGGGAAGTAGGGCAATGTTTCAGACATCTTATTTTAAAAATTATTTAAGATATCAGATGTCCTTTAAAATTGGGTACCCTCTTAGAGTGCTGCATAAAAAAGCAAATATCAGCTTAGCAAGAGGGTATTAATTCATGTAATTACATTATTATATTACAATTATTATATTACAATTATTATATTATATTAATATATTTGAGGAGAAAGTATGATCATCAGCTCAGGTGCAGTTAATTGCTTAGAGACGTTTATAGGAAAACTTATCTTTATCTACCTTTCCTTTGTAGAAGAAGTAAGAAAGCATTCCGCAAAATTTAAAAATTTTTTTAAATTCTTCGAAGGCTAAAAATTTGCTCCTATTAGCATCAGTTGAGAGATAAAGGGTAAAAAGTAATTTCAAAACCTACCGTTTAATTTGGTTTTTCGAATGAAAAAATATTCATAACTGCTATAAAAATACTCGCTGAATATTAACTTCGTTTAAACAGCAAATTTTGTAACTCAGTGGTAAATAAGTAGGACCAAGTTACTAAATGACACTACAAACAGGTTGAATGAAGCATTCGTTTAGTGTTTAGTGGAATAGCGTTGTGACAAAGGATCGGCCTCTGATTGCTAGAATGGGACAAGGTTTTAAAACTGGCAAATAGACCTTGATTGGAGTAAGTAACGGCATCCGGTTATGAAATTTCTCACTATTCCAATGAAGTATCTAAGAAGGGAATTGTCTGTGATTAAAAGCCAGCTAAAAGGAATTTAAAAGGAAAAAAAGATTAATAAGTAATTAAAAATATCTGCGGATAGATGAAAATGTAATTATTGCAGCTAAATAACAGCAGACTATTTGGATTGAGAAACTCTTGTGAAGTTATTTCATGACACAGGAGCAAGTAATCTACTTTGCATTTACTTGCAAACTGGGTTACTTGCCACAAAATTATTTTCACTACAGTATAAGAAACCAGTTTCTAATGTCCCAGATTATACCTTATCAACCGGAAATCACGGAATAAAAGCAATAAATAATATTGCAAGAACAGAACTATTGAAGCAGTGGATTCAGAAAACAGTTCAGATGTCCTTTAAATGTGACCTCAGGAATTGCACAAAGAATGAGAAGTTTTAAAAATGAAGTGCAACAAAATTAGGAAGTTGAGACTGAAAATATATTAAAATATTTAGCTTTTCTTAGTTTCATTCAAAAATTACTTTGATGAATGATATTCTTATATTTTGTCCTGCTTTACAGACATTCATTTCATGCTTAAAGTAACAGAATTATTTTGTAAGCTTTATTTCTTAAATCTGTTTCTTATCTGTACTATTGTATTCTATCTTCTATAGCTAATTCTATATTGCTACAATACTCTTAAATATGGAATTACTGAAAACCTCTCTGGCCTTGTTTTTTCCTGTCAAGGCCGAAAGTGACCATTTATATTCATCAGAAGGTAAGACTGGCTAAGCAAGAGAAAATTAACTAATTAAAAAAGAGAAATAGGATGCCAGTAACAGAGGATTGAAAAGAAGAAACTGATCGATAAAGTTCGTGCTTTATCCTAAGGTTGATGAAAGAGCGTTTCAAAGTTTCAATATACGCTTAAAAGAAAGCAATAATGATATTTCTTGTAAACTGGCTTAAAGACAATCTATGGATGAGACCAAGTCATATAAACTACTTGAAAAAACTTTCAAGGAAGGAACAAGAAAGGAATGCTAACTTTAACAATTTTCAGAGATGTATCTATAGAATAAAGAGAGGGACACAACATCACGATAACTAAAAAGGTGCCAGGGTAATATTAAGCATTCAGATACGTTCCCAGGATGTTATCAGTTTTAAGCAAAACAACCTTTATACAGTTGCACGAAACAAATTTTTTCTGTTTACTCAAGTAGTGCCATAAGAAGTGAGAATTTGAAACCAGACATGTAGAGTGTATAAAAATATATCATATTAATTTTGCATTATTTAATATGATTATTGTAGCAGTGATGATCGAAATAAAAGGATGTAGGGAGTAGAAGCCAAAGTCAAACAACAAAGAGTTCTTTAATCATTTTTTCTAGTTGGAACAGATTTTTGTTAACATATTGATTCTTTTCTTGTCCCTTCTAATAATATTCTGACTGCATTTTTGCTACCTTTTAAGGGCGTTAAGCTGTAGAGATTGTCCTATATTTTTCATCCATAATAAAGGACTATCAAAACTCTCCCCGAAAATTAATTTTAGACGTTTCAAAAATGTTGTTGATCGAATGGCCGTTTTAAATGTCACTTCTTGTAAAAATGATCAAAGTAAACCCTGCAAGAAAGCTCTTGTCATACTTTTTATTTACTCTAGTTTGAATTGCCACTACTATTGCATTATATCCTTGTTACCAATCTACCCAAGTTGACACATGGTTATCCAATATTTGATAATTAACCTTAAAGCAATATGAGAGCTTGGTATGCAAACATAAACATATTTCCGACGTGTTCTTTCCCTGCATCAACAACTTACTTGAACTTTTGGCATTTTTGGTTTTAATGAACCATGAACAATCATGCACCAATGCATGATTGTTCATGGCTAACATTCGTTTTTCCTTTTCAATGATATCCTTCAATAAAATTTTTGTCTTGTTGTGCCTATTCAAAACAGAGCTATGGTAAATGTAAGGATGTATGAAAGAGTGAGGATATGCAAATCCTCGAATAGTAACACAAGGAATGATTTTATTTCTGCTATCCACTATGATATATCAGTGTCTAAATGATAGTACAGAATTGTCTTCAGATTAAACGAGTGAAATGTGCTTTTGCCTTCCTAAAATGTTGACTTGTTTAATGTGACAGAAGAAAATTCCAAAATACTGAATTGTAATATAAAAAATTTATGGTTAAAGTGCCATCAATAGCATTCATTTTTAAATAGCAGATTATTGTTTTATACTTAAACAAATTTTAAGTCGTCGGTCGCTTCAGGAGTGGGGTGATATTTTGCACTGTCACTACATAGCCAAAGCCTCTAACAATTTATTTTTCCCGTTTCAGCGTCAAGAAATCTTGCTCACCTCCGATTTTACCGTTTGAAGTTATAAAGTCAATGTGTTTACGTGACACAAACAAACAGGAGATTAAATACCACAGTATGGCAGAAGTACAAACTGAGGGGTCCGGTTACTTTAACACAGTACTTAATCTTCACAGATTTTTGCTACAGAATTTAACCATAGATAAAGATCTTGGTACAGAATAGCTAAACACACGAGGTAAAGATATCGCAATGTTTACCCTTTTTTACGTTTACTTATAAAAAATTTACTTGCTTAGATGGGTGTGAAAGGTGCTTGAACTGCCTCGGAGACGAACTTCTGTAACGGCATCCTAACAATTAACACTAGAACAAAGACTAAATTGCATAGCATTTTTTTGCAAAAATCACTTGTGTTGTCTGACTGATTGTTAACAGGATATTACTTTAATGAGTCTTTATGCCTTCGGTATCACTATACAAAACAAATCAACAATTTTTGTGAAGCTACACAATGGAATGAGATTAACTGAATACTTGAGTATATTTAAAAGTGTAAGTAACACGAACAAACTACTAATTTACCACATTTTCGCACAAGTAAAAACAAAATTATCAGCCAGTATTAGTTCAGGAGTTCAGTAAACGATAAATTAATTTTGGATGACAAAAAATTATTATCCTAAATTTTCCTGCCGTATATGGGAATTGAGTGGATCTCATAGCAAAATTAGCTCACTGCAGACTAAAGATATCTTAAAGCTCTCTATATCTCTCAGAGAATCTTTTCACTAATGTCTACTGAGCATTTTTAACTACAGTTGTTTACTTTTAACCTTCTTTTTTCAATAGGTTCTTAGATAAAGATCTAACCATTAAACCTCTACGCAAGCAACAAAGGCGAGAAATGTGATATTTGTGTCTATAATGAAATGGTGGGATGATTTATAGAATCTCAGAAGTAGACAGCTAAACAGTTAGACAGATAGATAGGTAGAAAGTTAGACATTTAGACAAGTAGACAGGTAATCCTTTTTTCTTACAAAATATAAAGACTGATAGCTTAGGTTTGATTGAAAATCAAAATACTATCGGGCTGTAAGCGCTGATATCATTTTTATCCTTGAAAAATTCGAGGGCTAACATGTGTTTATCCTTCAATGCGCAATGCTATATTTTTATGTATTTCGTCACTACTACTGTACATCCCTTATACTTTTGACAGACAACAGGAATATCCATATATTTAAAGCTAAGTGTTTGTACTGATTAAGGTCAGCTGAACCAACTGTCAGATTGTTCTTTACCAGTATGTAGTCGCTGAATTCAAGTATGACCATAAAAACGTTTAGTGGACTTAACGTTCTTTAGACGCTGGTATACATTGGTTTTTGCATATATTTTGTGCAAATTGTTAATGCTGTAAAGTCTTGCGACATTCCCTAATTTGATAAAGTTCTTAAATAAACTTGTTGTAAGAATAATGTTCATAAAAAATGCCTTATGAAAAAAGAAAACAAAGGATAAACAATTAAATAGGATATTCTTAAAAAACAAAGGCATAAGAAATCACTGAGTTTTATGCACTGTTTCTACTTCGACTGCTGCCTCCTTCTGGGTATATGTAATATGTCAGAGGTACAATGGGAGTTACACTTTTGAAGTCCATGCTATAGGAAGTATTATATGTCATTGCATTTTGTCTTTAAGAAAGATTATTGCCCGTGGGAAATGAAATATTTCTTCTATTTTTCTTCTTGTTGTGTTGATTTTCTTGTCTAAAATCTTCTTATTTTCCCAGTAAGAAATTTGTAAGTTTGCCTAATAGGAGTACTGTAGGTGCTTGGCAAAACAAGCAATCAAAGGGTAAGACTGTGGGTTTCCAAACTGGTATCAAAAATTGTTTACCTTCAAACAGGCGGGTTTAAAATAAAAAATAATGACTTTATCACAAAAAAGCTGTAAAAATCAGGGTTTTACACTCCAATATGAAACAAAAATATTTATGATATACGAGTTGCATCAAGAAACTGCGGGAAAGTGCAATAAACTGTACACTCTTTTTCACTGCACATTGGTTGAAGTCAAATCAAAGTTAATGACTTGAACAACTTCCAAAACCCTTAATACAAACTGATAAATAGACAATCGTTAAAGAAATAGGCGGGAAATCTTTAACAGCCCACCTAAAAAATGGACCAGTCTTGTTTAATAACAAATGATAATCTACCTTGATTCAATAAAATATAAACATGCTTGTATGAGATGATAATTTTCACCTGTTGCCATTGTTTACCATTAAATTTGTCTTACATTTTTCATACTACAAAAATATAACACCTTCATATGTTTAAAATACTAAATAATCCCTATTTAATACCAGATGAACTATGTAGGCTAATTAGTTCAAATCTATGATTAATAGTGTTATTTAAGAGAATACTAATTTTCAGGATGAGAATCATTAAGATAACATTTTAGGAAAATTAATCATTTTTCTCATTCATTTCATTAACAGTTATTTCATCTAATGTCGATCTTCTAAAATTCCATTTGTAGTAAACTTTCTATTTTACTTAAAAATGAGTGATAAATGTACCAAGGTTTGTAGTTGCCTATGTTGTTTGTGCAAAGATAAAATTTGAAGAAACGAGGCGGAAAAGACAATAATAAGCATATACCAAATAAATTATTCTGCTGAGATTTTTTATTTTCTTGTCCTATGCAGTCATCGATTTAGGCTGCAAATCAAATGTTTCTTCTAGTTTTACTTATAAGTTTAATTTTTTTTCTCGTTTCTTACATAGAATACTTATTCAACTGCTAGAAAGAATGCCTGCCTTCAGCCCAAAGACATGAAGACTACAGATGAGCGTCTTTACAAAGAGGTGAACTAATTAGTTTGATTTAAAATAACAAAAGGAAGCTTTAAATTTGAGTAGTACTCTGAACAAATACGAAGTACTTCTAAAAGCAGTCACTGAAATAATTCTGACAGACCATTAAAACAGTATGTCAGGTACCCTAAGTAATAGTAATAACATGGTTTTAAGGGTTATTTGGAATTATTAACTCGAGTTGCATTTCTACAATTACAAAATCACCGGGCTATCGTAATTAACCTAATTTAGTGCGCACCAAAAAATAATTATTTTCTAGGGTGGGCACTATTATTAAGATCAAAAAAAATTATTTTCGATAAAAGTGCGCACTAAATTAGGGTCCATTAAATTTATTTTTATAAACAGGTGCGCACTATCAATTAGGGATACTTTTATTTAAGGAAAAAGGTGAGAACAATAAATCGTAAAATTTGAGTTCAGGCAATAAATCACATTATCAATATCATATCCAAGTAATAAATCATATTTTCAATATCATATCATTGAAAATCTATTCTTCAAATGAGAAATGATCCTCATCCTCAAGTGGTTCTTCTTCATCATGTGACAATTTTTCCTTTATAGAGTGCATTATTTGTTTCAGGAACTCATCATTCCTTATTTTGATCTGGTCAGTTGTTGTGATCCCACAAACACAAAATGCATTTTTGATCATATCAGGATGATTTTTTAGGTATTTAATGCCTTCAGCAATCCAGTTAACGACATCTTGTCTCGATGGCGATGGAAGTTTAAAACTCTTACTTCGCTGCTCAGTTTTGGTGAGATTAGTAACAATGTTACCAACATAGTCTTCCCAAAAGTTACGTAAAACACCCTTAAAGGGCTTATTAATGCATATATCTGACTGCTGGCACTTAGATGTACAACCATAAGGTACTAAGACAAGATTAGTGTTATTCGTTGCTAACAACACATTAACATTGCCTCTTCTATGTGCTTTAAAGCATCGTATTCCATTATGGATCGTTCAAAGCCTAACTCCTTTTGTTTTTTGTAGCATATGGTCTCCATATCTTTTCAAACCAAGTAAACATTAAGGATTCATCCATCAACGTTTTTTCCTGGGTAAGGATGACAAAGCCGGCAGGCACTACTATGTCTTTAATAGTTGGATTAGTTTTACCTTTAATGATTATCATTGGTGGTAAAATAAATCCATCAGCAGCGACCGTAAGGATGATAGTCACATGTCTCTTTTCGGAACCTGAAGTCCTAATTATAACAGGCTTTTTACTTGTCGACACTAATGATCGTTCAGGTACCATGTCAAAAAATACAGGAGTTTCATCCATGTTACCAATTAAAGTAAATGGATACTTTCCTATCTTAAGAAACTTCGCATATTCAGAATAAAACGATGATATCTTATTTTCAAGCTGTGACGGAAGTCTCTGACACAAAGATGTTCTCTTCCGTAGTGAAAAATTATGTCTTTATCTGAATCTACAGATCCAACCTCTGCTCGCTTCAAAATGAGGGTTGTGAGGTAATATTAGCGACTTTGCCTTCTTTTGCAAAGCTAATATAGATACTGGTAAATGAAGGTCATTCATGATTAAAATCTAGCTGATCAATTCTTCATCAACCGAAGTTGGGTACGATAATGGTCGTCCTGCACCCTTAGCATTTCCTTTCCACGTTTTTTCTCCTTGAAACCCTGTATGTTTTGTTTTTTCTTTCGGGTGGATTTGCTTTACAAATTTTTCTTACCGTAGAATCTTGGAGTTTAAAAGCTAGCGCTGTTTCTCGATGATTTCCCCAGATGGCATAATAAGTTCTGATTTTTTCCCTTTTAATAGCCCTGAATCTTTTCCGAGGGTTTATTGCATTCATTGTTTTTCAGTAAAACCTTTTGTACCATTCACTGTACCATTGGTCTACTGTAAGTATTTCATTGAAATCATGCAATTCATTCATATCTAACTCCATATTTTCAAGTTTACGATACTCTCTCTCGGTCTACCAACTGGTCGCTTTTCTTCTGTTTTCTTTAGTTCCAAACAAATGACTTCATTGTCAACTACATCGATATATGGACGTGTGTTTTTCACACAAAAATATTAATTGAAGTCTATTTTCCTTTCACTTGTGCAGTTTCCTTTCGTTTAAAAACATGTGACACCCTCGTTTGCGTCATTTTAAAAGTGTTTTGAAGAAAGCAATCTTTCTTTACAAAATTCAATGGAAGCTTTTCAAAAGCATTTGAATATTCTATTTAAAACTATTCGAATTCTACAAACATTCCATAGGCGAAAATAAATATCTTTGTATCTTTGTAAATATCTTTATACACTCAACATGAATATTTGGGATGTCTGCAATATCCTGCACAACAAATGCTTCAATCCTTACCTTTTTCTTACCATGCAAGGGTCCTAAGGAACGCTGAATGACATCTCTCCTCTCAACCTCAACTTCGCTCCTCCAAAAATCTTTAATTTCTAGTCTTTCTCTTCTCATTGCTTGCAAACCTAACCTTCCTACTGCCTTGGCTGTTATATAACTCTTTTGGTTAACTGAATCAAATAAAAGTCTCACTTTTCCCTCTTCTTTATCATTCACTTTAGCCAGGGGAGTTTGCTAAGCTACACTTCTTTCTGAGTAATTCTTTCTATTACCCACTTATGTGCTCTTATTGATATTTAATGTGTTAGCATTAGGCTGCGCATCCTTACTATTATCCCTATGAGGAAAACTAGAGCAGATGCAAACATGATGTTTACCTTTACACAACTTGCAAATGATTCTACACCTAAAGGCCTTGTGGCCTGAATTTAAACAGATAAGACATTTACCATATTTGAAATGGCACTCTTACAGTCCTTGGAATCCTTAACTGCATTGTATTGATCTGCTGAATGGTTATCGCATAAGTAGAACAGGCATTCCCGTGTTCGTTCTTCTTTCCAGCTTGAAAACAGAGCAGAAGCAGTTGCAAATCCATTGCTCTTAGGCCTATGTTGCTGCACTACCATTTGTGGTTTCTCTCCACCAATAAGAATGAGAATATGAGCGTCAAAAACGTCCAGAACAACAACACTTGAGTAAGACCCTTTCTCAACTCCCTGTGCCTCCAATGACCGGAAATGAGTTTTAATCTAGTCTCTTAAATGACGCAATCTCTCCACGTTGTTTTCGCTGAAAATTGGGGCCAAGTTAATAAGCTCAATAATATGTGCTCCTGGCTTCGTGTATCGTTTAATCAGAAGATTTACATATGCGTCATTATCTCGGTCATGGAAAAAACTGTAACCACGCTCTTTGCTGGTTCCCTCAAATAGCATCTCAGAAATTTACATTTATAGACTTTGGCAAGTTCTTGATCATCGTAAACGGCGTTCTTGAAACCGTCGGAAAATTCAACCCACTCGGCAACTTTACCAGTGAACTTTTTGAGTTCCAGCTTGGGTAATTTTACTTTTCTACTATAAGCTGCAATTTGACTACCAGTTTAACTTAGCGACTCTCTCGATTCACTCCTTGCCAACGATTGAATTTTCTCCTCTGATCTTAAACTAATTGAAACGCTACAGCCATTTTGTTCAATTCCTTGTAGGGCATCTTCGATTGATACTACTCTGTATGTAACCTTTTGTATCACTTCACTTGCCTCAGTGGCTTCTTTATCGCAGTCGTCCTCTTCATCACCGTTTTCGATCATCAAATTAAGAATTTTATCATCAAACTCTTTGATTATATTTTCTTTTCCTTGCAAGTCTATCCGATATTGCTTCAACTTTAATCTATCACGATAATCAGCTTCTGTGTCCAAGCAGTTGCGTATCTTGTTCAATACCTTGTAGTGGTTCCACGGTGACTTTTACGCTTTTTCTTCACGTTTTCGACGTCCTCCATTCTGTAAAATCTACATTATCCAAGGTTGGTTGGAGCATATGTGGCGAAATCAATCCGTCCATTCGCTAGTTCAGATTTTCCTGACAGTATAAACACTATTACGTTACCAAACTCCAACATTGCTACTCATATAAAAGAAGAACTGTCACAGTTGCTAGAGTAATGCAAAAATAAGACACAATCTGTAGCAAAAAGAATAAAGATAATATTTAGTTACATGATTTCTTCCTTTATTCTGTGTTCTCGTGACACCATAGTCATTATTTCACTTGAGAAGTCATTGATATTTCTTGATGCTTCACCAAAACGACAGTCTGCCACTGTTCTGTGAAAGGACATACAAGTAAAAAGAGGCAATGAAATTTGTACTATAAGAAAATAATTTAAGAAGTTAAATGTTACAAGTCACCTTTCAACACATTATTTGTCCTCTTTATACACTATAGCCATCTATACATAAATCAGAGGTAGAAGTTGGGACCATAAATAGGAAATAAACATCGTTGGTGCTATTATTATAACGACTATGGTAAATATTGAAGTAATAACATTAAAGCTTACCAATATATATACATATATATACCAATATATATAATATATACCAATATATATTTATGTATATATATATAATATATATGTCCCTCACTACACTATTTGCTAAAGAAAACTTATGAAACAATAGTCGGTCTCAAAAGGCAGACCTATGGTTGGAAGTTCTAAACTGCCTTATTAATAGTGTAAGTTGTATATCCCAGTCGATGATCTAGATCCAGCTTACTAACTATGGAGTGTGTCTCGACACGATAATGATGTCAAACTCCTGAATGACTTTAACTTTACAGAAACTAGTCAATTTTATCAGTAAATCATGATTTAAAGTACAAAATAATAAATAGTGGGTCATGTAGCCCAGAAATTCCTAAAATTTCTCAAACCTGGAAAGAAAAACGAAATAAGTAATTTGGGATGAGTTGAGTGGAAGGCTTACGAGAATGCTAACCCTATCAACATGAAAATTTTAGGCATTGAGGAAAAAACTTCTAGGAAAAATTTAACAAAATATATCAAGGAATCATCGGACAAAAATGCTTTCAATCACCATTGATACATCCTACAGCCTGTAGAACAGTGACCAAATGTGCTTTTCGTTGTGTTTGGTCTTAAGATGCCCGACAAAAAGAGGCTTAGTATCCCTCAGGCACCCAGAAACGTAATTACTACAGTTATGTATTTTCATTTGTACCATTTACATATTGGAATGTTGTCATTAATTTAACAATTCTGATTACCTGCAATATTTTCTCTGCATCCCTCCTTCCACTGCCGTTACATTCCCTCCCTCCCTTTCTCCTCCATAATATGACAACTACGTAAGATACAAAAGGTATATTTTGATGTCATGAATAGCTTAGTAACAATAATTTTGTAAAACTGTGTGGTTTCTATTCCTCTCTCTGTTCTAGACTAAAACTTTATTCATTTTCGTGCTGCAAATGAAAAAAAGCCCCATCAAAATGTGCTGTTAATTTTTGAATGACATAATGATGGCTGTTATTATAATTATATTGACAATGATGGCTGTTAAAGTTCTAATTGTGTAAATTGAGACCAACAACTTTTTGTATTTATTCGTCTTGCACATATTTCCCAAAGTTGGACCATGACATAATATTTGACCATTTGTGAAGACTTCTTATAATTCATAGTACTTATTGTGACGGATGCCAACTAAAATTTTGGTGCTTTGCCATAATTAATTTTATCAAATTAAGACCCTATTTTTCATATAACACATCATCCTTACCATCTATTTCCACTTTACTACAAAAAAGAAGCTTGAATCGAGCTTGGAAATTCTGACTAAAAACAGTTTAATGAAATTTAGCAAGTAGCTTTCAAATACCTTTTTCTGGGCTTGATAAAAGCAAGAGTCATCCTTCCATCAATATATTTTTTTGATGAAGCGGAGTTGTTGTGACTGAAAACCTCATATTTCTTAATTTTAAAACACAAGCTTTTAGGCTTTACCGATGAAATTTTTAACCTATTTGTTCTCAAAAACTAACATTACTAATTTTTAGCTTCTTTGTGATCCAGGGCTTTTTTTGGAATACTTGCTCCTAAAAATGACAACAAAAAAGTGTCACTACATCAATAAAATTCAATAAATATAAACTCATACCTCGGAGACTGCTGCTGAGTTGGGTGTTTTAATTAGGCATATTTCATTTTCCATGAAGCAAAGGTAAAAGATCCTGACGAGGTACAGGATCCATGGTCTGGATGTTTGGTACAGAATTACCCTGAGATTAAGGTAAACAAAGACTTTTAAAAGCCAACCTGTAAAGACAGAAATTCAACAATAGCAGCTAACAATTATTTAAGCAATTACCTCACAAAAGCTTCCATCCTGTTGTGGTCTACACATACTTACCTATTCATTTTTCTACTCAAGCCTTGTTGCGGCGGAATACAATTGAATTGAGACTTCTTGATATTTCTTCTTGATCTATATTTCTCGAATACTTTTTGACCCTTTTCAATTCTCTTACAAGCAAATTCTGTCCCTATATATGTACTAGTTCCAGTTCTAGAATTTTCTTAAAATATTGCTCAGCTAATCATAATATATCATCATGACTAAGTAAAAATAACAATGGCTATTATACAAAATAACAAAAGAAATGTTAAGTCTCTAATGTCCTAGAAAGATTCATGCTTTATCTGAGTCATGTAACTGCTTAGACATGGTGAATGTTGTGTTAGGAGAACATTGGCGACATTCGCACCACCAAGAAAAATATCAATATGTCCATTAAATTCTCTCCTAAGATTCTTTCTGTTGCGTGTATTGCTGCTTTTGTCTGTGTTCGTCTGTTAACACAGTTCTCTTTCTCTTTGGGATCGTTTGTTTGTTCTTCGGCTGTATGGTTTCTTGTTTCTGCTTTTTTGTTTTCGGATTCGTTGACTTGTGGTCCGATGTTTTCTCATTCGAGGAGGTATAGTAGGTTCAATGGTCAACTAATAATATTTTGTTGGTAAAAGTACCTTTGCTGTACTGGTGTTTCCGTCACTGTTGGGAATCAGTTCAACAATCCTTGCAACTTTTTTTATACGATCCCCTTGGTAAGTCGTCTTTAATCTGAACAATGTTGCCAACGTTAGGTGTTTTATCTGATACGATTAGACTTCAATTTCGTCTGTGATCGTTCTCCTACGTTCAGCAAGTAGTCATTTCTCCATGTTTTCCAAAACCATTTTACTAGGTTCTGTCCTTTCTTCCATACATTTAAAAGTACTCCCTTTGAAAATGGATGTTCTTGGTAATTGGGATCTGCAACGTCTTCTTGTGTTCTCAGTTGCGGTGTTCCTGTCTTGGTGTTACGTGATAAGAGATGAGCTGGTGTAATTTCTGTTACATCGTTTAATTCCTCTCCAATACAAACAAGTAGTCTGAAGTTTAATACAGCTTCAGTTTCTGCAATGAATATTTGTAGTTCTATTACAGTCGGACATTTTCTTCCTATTGCTTTCCTTAAAGCCATATCGCTGGTTCCAATTAGTCAATCAAAGAAACCTCCCATCAAAGTGATAATTCGACAATGAAGTCCCATTTGATTCCTCGTTTGGCTACATAGAATTGTACCTCTGGGTCGTTAACGACTTGTTTCTATGCAATATCAGCAGTTAATTTGGCTAGTTTGAATTGCGATGCTTTGTCAATGATGATTTCTTTAGACCTATTTGTTCTGGCAATGAATCTTCTAGGTGCTTGTAAAAATTCTTCTGATGAAAGATCTTCCACCACTTTTAAATGTATGGCTCTCAAAATGACTCAAGTGATTAGGCATACCCAAACTTTCTTCTTCTCCTTTGGTTGATACTGCTTGATCAATAGTGCTCCGAAGTAATGGAATGGTAACGATCGAGTTGCTTTTCTTTTCGGCCATGGTGTCATTGGTGGCATCTTTTAAGGAAAATTTTGACTGCAAACTTTCTGCTCGACCTTTCGGCATCCAAAATTTGTTCCTTAGGTGAGCAAGTGTGTGATTAACGCCTGCATGAAATAAGATTGGAGTTATTGTTTCTTCGGCTAACGTGATATGTTTGAATCTTCCATGACATCTGACCATACCATCTTCATCCATTCTTGGAATGACCTGATTCTGCATTGTCTTCTTGTTCAATGAAATTCCTTCATTCTTGTTCTATAGAAAATGCTACCTTTGCATGTACTTGATCCACATCAGTTGTGCTTTTTCTATTTCCTCTGCTGTTGTTGTTCCAACAGGTACTTCAAGTTTCTTAAGTTTGTACGTAAGCGGCTACTCTTAAGAGTTTTGTTAGAGATGAATAGTTTGTTTCATTGATTGCAAACAATGGTGTGAGGTAAGGTGTCTCTTGAATGAGGGTAGATGTCTTGTACAATATACTTGGTCCCTTGGTTTCGGAATGGATATCTTGTATGATCTCTTGACTGTCAGCATGTTCCATGTTGGCCAAGCATCACTATCTTCTTTGAGGCAATATGGTCCATTTCACCATAATTGGCTTTTTTTGAGCTAATTACTGGTCACTCCTCTGCTTGGCATGTCTGCTGGAATATCTTTGGTGTTGACGTATCCAAACTCCAAGTCTTTGGTACTGATGATTTCAGTGATTCTGTTTTGTTCAAAGACTGATAATGGCTTTTTGCTCTTTAATGGAGAACTCATTGTGAATCGGTCCAAAGATGCTTTTGCTGTTGGTGATTTCAAGCTCCTTTGATACAAAATTCAATCTTTTAACACTAATACGTACTGCTAATAGTTCAAGTCGTGGTATTGACAAATTCTTTCTTTATGCGACACTTGATTTCGAAAATACTAAATTCACGTGGGTCTTCTTTCCGTCCGTTGTTTTCAGATATATTGCTGTTGCGTTAACATCCTTTGACGCATCACAGAAGTAAATCAGTTGTTTCTTTTTGTCTCCAATGCATATTTTGATTGTAATCTCCGACAGGTTATTCAAATCGGACAATATAGTGTTCCATTCGTCAATGTCACTTCTCTCCAATTCGTAGTCCCAATCTTTATCTTTATCCTAAAGTTTCTGTGTGAAAACTCGCATCTTTATTGTTACGGGTAATAAGTATCTAAGTGGGTCAAACAGTGAAGCAATTGTTATAAAGATTTGTTGTTTGGGTGTTGCTTGTGACGATTTCTTGAACCTTTTAGTTAATATCATCAGTTGATCTTCTTTATTCCATTGAAGTCCAAGCACTTTGATGACTGTCTCTTCAAGTCGTTTTCGGGGATACCATTGTTAACAGTTGTTGAATTGAGCTTCCAATCTCTGCTGTTCCTAGCAATTTGTTTAATCTTCTTTTGATTTTTGGTATAATTGGATGGCCTCTTCTTCGTTGTTGGTCCTGGTGGCGATATGGTCCACATACATACTTTTGCTAATGTCTGATACTTCCGATGCTTCTTCCAAGTGGTGCTTTATCATTGGTCCAAGTATAATGAACTTGGAATTATGCAAAAGGGAATGCCGTGGATGGCAGAGATAAAGAGCCATTTAAATGACAAAGTCAAAGCAGAGAATGAGTTTAATATTAAAAGGAAGACTATATAAAATTTATACCATATTAAGGTAGACCAATAATCTGGTGGCCATCAAAAAGAAAAGTACTGTTCCCAAAAAGTAAATACCTTAGCAACGTAGAAAACTAGAGGTCAATAACTTGCTTGAAAACATCTTTCAAGATTCTAACATTTATAGCAATTATCGCAAAGTACACGAGAAGGACAGTTGAGAGCTGTTAAAGAAGTGTTACATAAAGTGGATGAGTTAATTACTGACCGATGCATAATGGAAGAAGTAAAACAATAACATTGGTACTTGGCAATTGTATTCTACGACTGGAATAAAATCCTATGGTAAACTGCAACATGACTAAATGATGCTTTTATATGAATGGATAGCAATCTCAAGATATGTCATACAATAGATAGACCACCTTATATGCAAGTAGAAGACAAGATCATGAACATTACGATACTGGCAAGTTTCCAAAATACATGCTGAAGCCAATTTTCGTTGCACTCCATAAAATATTTGGAACTCTAGAATGCTCAAGCCACCATACCATCAGCCTCATGTCGCATTCGCTTAAACTGCTGTTGAAGATAGTTCTACAGGGAATCAGAAAGAATATCCTCCCTGAAATTCCAAACAACCAGTTCGGATTTATGAAAGATAGAGGAACGAGAAATACCATTTTTGTTTTGCGGATGTTAGGAGAGCGTACCATCGAACACCACCAAGACTTGTATCTATGTTTTAAAGATTACCAAAAGGCTTTTAATAAGGTCCGACACAAAGAATTGTTTAAAATGCTGGCAAAAATTCAGCTAGATGACAAAGACATGCAAATAGTGAGATCTGACTACTATGATCAACTTGCTGCAGTTCGCTTACCTGAAGGAATAACTGGTTTCCAATAAGAAGAGGAGTTCGGCAAGGGTGTGTAATGTCACTGGACCTTTTAAACTTATACTCTGAAATGATCCTAAGAGAAAATGAAGACTCACCTAAGGGAATCAGTACCAATGGTATCAAGATAAATAATCTGCGATATGCTGATGTTACAGTACTTCTGGCTACGTCTGAACGCGATCTCCAAAGACTTTTCGATGCAGTCGTCGTCAAAAGAGAGCAGCTAGGCCTTCACGTATACAGCAAGAAAACTAACGTCATGGTCATTTCTAAGTCAGATGTCCCACCAACGTGCCACCTCAATGATGGTTCTGTGACTATCGACCAGTTTCTTTCTTTTAACTATCTTGGTGTGATTATAACATCAGACTCGCAGTGTCGTAAGCAGATTTGTCGTCGAATCGACCTAGCCAAAGATGCCTGCACCAAGATGAAGTCTATTTTTAATGATCGTAAGCTTTCCCTATCCATCAAGGTCCGACTGTTGAAAACCTATGTCTGGACAACCCTCAACTATGGTTGAGACCCGTCGCAATGTTGCCTCGGCAGAGATGTACTTGTGCTTCCTGTCTCGTACATGGGCTGGATCAGTAACAAGGAGGTTCTAGAACTGGTTGGGATGAAACGCCAGCTTTTACGTACGATTGGACAACGACATTTCTTGGTCACACAATAAGAAAAGAAGCACTCGAAGACCTGAGCGTGGAGGACAAAGAAAGCAATTTTTCAATAAGTTCAACCTTGGTCCAGTGTGACAAATTTGGGCTCTAGCGAGAAATAGATCGAATTGGAGGACAATGCAAATAGAAGCTTGCCAAACACCGGATCGCTGAAGACACCCATGATGATGATGATGTTTCCCCAGCGTTTTCATATTACAGAAAAACGTGTTTGCCATATCATCATTTTGGGGACAAACATAAGATACTACATTTTAAATCCCTGCCCTTTTCGCTTACAGCATCAATTCCCGTATAAGTTATGTTTAAAAGCATCAGTATTTCCCTCATTTGTGAAAACACATACAAAATTGGAAAACTTGGGGAAATACTGTATGAAGTGAAGGAAATACAAAGGAGATGGAAGGAGTATTTTTAAACACTGATGAATGTAGAGAATCCAAGAGAACCTGTTGTGCTCTGGAACCCAACAGAAGGTCCTGTATCATCTCTTACAGAGGAGGAAGTTAGAAGAGCCTTAGAAAGAATGAAAAGTTGAAAAGCCAGTGGGCCATCAGAAGTGACAGTAGATAAAAGCACTAGAAGAGGATGGAGTGACATGGATGACGGAGCTGTGCAATAAAATCATGAATGAGGAGAGGATTCCAGAAGATTGGAGAGATAGTTATATTGTCTCTATCTTCAAACAGAAGGGAGACAACATGGAATGTGGAAACTACAGAGGGATAAAGTTAATGGAGCATGCAATGAAAGTTACGGAAAGGATCATTGAACAGAGACTTGGAGATATCATAGATATTGATGAAATGCAGTATGGCTTTATGAAAGGAAAAGGCACGACTGATGCGATTTTTTCACGAGGCAACTACAGGAGAAGAAACTGGAGGGAAACCAAACACTCTACTGTGGATTTATAGATCTGGAGAAAGCCTACGATAGTGTGCCACGAGTTTGTCTTCTGGGCCTTGCAGAAGAAGAGAGTACCAGAGAAGATGGTAAAGGTGATACAGGAAATGTACGAAGGAGCAAGAACCTCGATCAGATCAGAAGAGGGACAGTCAGAGGTTTTTGAGGTCAAGGTAGGACTGCATCAGGGTTCTGCACCGAGCCCATTCCTGTTTGTCACTGTAATGGATGTGGTGACAAATGGGCTGCGAAATGAAGAAGCTTGGGAACTTCTCTTTGCTGACTATATAGCTGTCACTGCTGACACTGAAGCAGGTCTGCAGGATAGAATGGTAATGTGGCAAAGGACATTGGAAAGGCAAGGAATGAAAGTAAACGCAAAGAATACAGAGGTGATGGGATGCTGCTAAGAAGGAGGAAGGATCCTGGATATGAGGGATGCCAGTGGGGACAACCTTATACAAGTGAAAAGTCTCAAATACTTAGGATCGACCATGGAAGAGACAGGGGGTTATGAAAGAGAAGTAAAGGAAATAATAAAAGCTGGTTGGAATAAGTGGAGAGAAGTGAAGGGGGTAGTCTGCAATAAAAGCATCCCCCGGTTGATGAAAGTAAAGGTACATAGAATGATGATCAGACCAGTGCTGGTGTACATAAGGGAAACCTGGGCCCTTAGAAAGAAGGTGGAGATAATGCTTACGTGGACGGAAATGAGGATACTGAGGTGGATTCTTGGAGTGTTGTTGTGGGAGATATGCACATACGAGGAAATAAGGAAAGTGGCAGGAATAACATGCATTAGCAACAAGTTGAAAGAAGCAAGGTTGAGGTGGTTTGGGCATGTAGGAAGAGATGAAAGTTGTGCAGTCCAGAGGGTATGGCAAGAACCAGTTTGAGGGAGGGGATAGGTTGGAAGGCAGAGGCTGGGGTGGAGGTACATCCTGAAGTGGGGCATGGAGAGCAGAGGACTGACAAAAAAAGATGCAATGGACAGAGCTCATTGGCACCAGCAACTACGTGCTGCTGACCCCTGATGACAGGGAAAACAGCAAATGGAAGAAGAAGATACAAAAGGGGCAAACTATGGTTTTTGGAACCCTAAAGCCATCAGACCATCAAGCACCTCACCTTACATTAATCAACAATATTAAAGATATCAACCTTGTTTAAATTGGCATATTATCTAGATAAGTCTTTTGATGCACTTCTTTACTTTTATGCCACAGATATCAGTGGTTCCTTTTAAAAATGCATGCTCACATTTACTAATCACATTTTTTGTGTTGGTAAATGTGTCAATTGAAGTTATTCCTTAATGTGGTTGTAGTCTATTGGGCTACAAAGTGCTGTTAAATGGCAACAGCTTTTGAAGGAACAATTTACAAACTTGTTAGGAAACAGGTACCCATGGATTGATTTCCATTCGTTTTTATGCAAGAAAGTGGGACTAGTGATATTTAGAGCTTGCAGTTGCCTTTGTTTTCTGGGTCCATTTCAAAATATGGGTATTTGACCAAACTACTTCTACAAAAGGATTTATGGCTTGCAATTTAAGTAAGTAAGTAAGTAAGTAAGTTTTTATTTGCCACAAACATAAAATGAAAAATGTTTACAAATGTTTTAAAAAAAAAAGAAAAAAAGAAAGGCCTAGAAAGTCAAAAAATTACAATTTAAAGTTAATTTACAAACTTTTGTATAAATTAATACTAAAAAGAATGTTGCATAAAAATATTACAATTTGAGTTAAAATAAAAATAATTACAGGTCACCCCTAATTGAAGTGGCAGGGATAACATTAAAAGGTCAAACCGACCTTATTTCCATAATGGTCCCTTAAAAGGTGATTTTTTAATTGAAAAAAAAAGGGAGATAAAATTTTAAAATATAAATGTGTTTTAAAATGAGATGTCCTTTTAGAATACCTGGCTCTTTATGAGAGTGAAAACATGAGTTGTCAGTAGTAGATATATATACTGTCTTCTTCTTTCTGTATATTTTGAAAATAGTATTCTTTGGTCTGGTGTTTAAAAGTGTTGACATTGTTAGTAGATTTTAATTCAGATGATAGGTTATTCCATATTTTTGGCCCTAGGTAAGATAGGCATTTTTGGCCTGTGTTGCTTTTATGAGATGGGATATGTAATTTAAACTTTGACCTTCGTGTAACACAACTCTGGTTGACTGGGTGGAATATTTTATCATAATAAACTGGAGCAGTTCCTTTAAAAAATTTCAATATCTTTACACTAATATTTTGATTTACTCTGTGCTTTGTGGGGAGCCAATTTATCTCTTTAAATTCAGTAGCACCAACATGGGCTGTGTTTTTTAAATTCAGATAAAAGCGAATGCATTTGTTTTGTGCAGACTGCATTTTTTTTATCAGTCTCTTATTCAACATGGGGTACCATGAGGAGCATGCATAATCAAAAAGTGGCTGAATGAGGGCATTGAGGAGCAATCTGCNAGAAAGTGGGACTAGTGATATTTAGAGCTTGCAGTTGCCTTTGTTTTCTGGGTCCATTTCAAAATATGGGTATTTGACCAAACTACTTCTACAAAAGGATTTATGGCTTGCAATTTTACTGCAGACTTGCAGAGGAAACACTCACCCCCAGCACAAGAAGCAGTGACATATGCACTGCAGATAGGTCATGCATAGATGCCTGGATTTTGTTCAATGTCACTAGTAAGTAGCTGAAGGAATGCAGCAGCTGGGTTACTGCATCTCTATCCAGAAAAAACTGGTGAATACAGCCATGCAGTGCACTTTGGGTGCACTACCTTGCTGATGACTTGGGAATCCACTCCTCTTTTTGTAGACTTGTATCTCCCCATGTCTTTGAAGTTGGGTCGGTTGTGGAACCTTGGTTCAGAGTTTCAAATTAGTATGGCTGCTGTCCTCCTTTAGTCCATAGGGATTGTATGACAGTGAAGCTTCAACTCTGGAACCGTTGTTGCAGGTAGTTGGCCAGAGTCCTGGAAATGAGTATAGATGTAGAGAGAAGACAACCACCAATTCTTGGCAAGATAGATTAAAATACTTACTGCAGCTTTTGAATGTGAGTCGGTTGAAAGAAAATGTATTATGTTAGGGTTCTCTGGATTTAGAAAGACTTCAAAATGAGATTAATCTTGCATCCAAAATAGCAAGGGTGTGGAAAATAAATGAAAGGATTTCACAAGCCACATATTTTGTACAAAAGAAACACCTTTCTTAATGAAAACTTACTGTCCTTACGTATTTTTTTAAAGATAAAAAGTGTTACTATTTTTTATTATGTAAATAATGTAACTGTGGAAAAAACCAATGAGAAGCATGTGTACTTATTATCCTCATGCATGTCTTATTTTTACATGCTGGTAGCCTGGTAGCCATTATTCCAAAAATTATAGTCAGTAATCACAATACATGCCATATAAATATTACAAATAATAGTAAGCAATAAAAATTTTTCTTGAAATTTACAAGTCAGTTCATTTCACTAGGTTATGCCTGGGAAAAAACTGTAACTGAATATTAATGGTCAAAATTTCATATAGAAAAGCAAGCTATTCTTGTTTACTTAAAGAATCATTTGATTGAGTTCAAAAACAATAGTTTGAGCAAGTTCTGTGAAGTGATCTTGCAATATAACATTACTGTTAATAGCAGTGAGATATAGTATATGTGTATGCTGTATGTGTATGTTGTAACTCTATCTGATGTTATATCAGAGTGCATCTTCTATCACGATGAAGCATTATATTTTAGTGTTTTGCCTAGATGGGGACTTGCTGAAAATGAAGGGAATAACATTTGATACTATTTATGAAGCATATAATCTGCTCCAGGACAAAAAGAGCTATCAGCTCTCTATAAGAAAAACTATTATTACACATTTTATTGTACATAGTACTTTGGTTTGGTACTGAAAGCTCAAACGAAAAGCCATAAGTCAAACTCACATTTATGAATAGCAAAAAGTAAAAATCTAAAGAGGTTAAATAAAATAGAGCGAGACAGCATTAGTTTTCATTCAATAATGTGAAATGTGCTTTTAATTCCTCCTCGAGTAAAAGAACCATTCTGGAGATTATCTTCCTGGAATAGCAATTTTGATACATCCCCATCTATTAACAGGTACATCTTTAGTATAAATATATATTAATTGTGCTATACAGCATAATTTAATGTTTTATCATAAGCAATATCAATTTTTAATTGCCATTAACAACGAAGTTTCAGTTATAGTGTCATTTTTTCAAGGAGAATAATTATGTTGGAATCCCTTTTCGGTAAAAATTAACCGCTTGTTAACTCCCGTGTATTAACCACCTTGGTGTCATGGATCTCTTCAAGTTATACAACAAATCTATCTGAGTAAGTACAGTACATTCACTATTTGTGAATACCGTTGATTAGGACCAGTTATTAACAATCGTTATCGCGTCTAGCATTATTGTTGGCCACTGGGTCTTCCTTTAAAAATATAAACAAAACCTAAAACAAGCAGTGAATAGCTTCCGTTGTTTTATTGATGAACTCACTAGTGGTACTGCAAATGTAAAGACTGGTACTTAGCCATACAAAAAATACATTGGCAAGTCACAGTTAGGAGTCCTCAAGTTGTTCGAGTTGTATCTTAATACTTTCATTTTCCTTCTTTAAAGATTCAATTTTCGCTTTGCAAGCTAATATAGAATCTTTTAATTTCTTTTCCTTTTGTTCCAGTTGGTAAAATTCATCGTAGGCAACAAAAAGATTTGGGCATCTCTCAGCCAGTTTCTTCTCCAAGTCATTAATGGCTTCCTGTAACTCTTTCTTCTCGCAATTTAAAGACTGCATTACTATGTGTATAATTCTTGTTAGTGATATATGCTTTTACCTTAAGCTTCATTCCTGAAATGGGATGGATGACATTAACATTGGAATACTAGAAACAACAAAGTGAATTGACTTCTTTGGAAATAGGAAAGTCACAATTTCTATTTATCCTCGTATTGGAAACAAGATTGATGGACGAGACCAATCACTGTCACTTGTGTTAAAGGCACCAATGATGGTCAATTCAATGCTGTTGTATTTGTACAATATCAAAGTCAATTCATTTTTCGGTTGTTCAAAGAGAAGGCTCATAACAGGACCACATGATGTAATTGTTGTAATCAGTGATGAATTTCTGATGCTTAATTGCAACGTTTAGGAGGTATATCAATGACAGAGGTAGGTTTGTTTGTTGGGTTGTAATTCGTAAGTAATTTGAATTAGTTTTATTTGCACGAGTAAACACTTGTAATATTTTCGATCAATAACATATATTGAATAAACAGATGCCACAGTGACCAACAGTAAGTTCTAATAATATTAAAATTTTCATATCTAACCGTGTCAAAGTCAGGTTGCTGTTTTTTGTCGGCAATGATTGATTGATGGGTTTGGGTGGCTATCTATATCTACAAAAACTAACAACTTATGATTTCTTTGTTTTGTAAATGTTAAATAAAACTGAATCATGCCTCAATTTACATGTAAAGTTCAACAGTGCAATTTTACATCCTGCAATGATATGACCCGGGGTTTGTTGCTGGTCACAAAGCTCGCAGTCAAAGTAAATTGATACAGCTCAATTTGAATTGTATGGTAAAGCTATAAATATTTCTCACGAGATTGCCTTCAAGCATTGGTTTACCAAGTTACTACTGACTTATACCAAAATTGATTTAATTACTCAACTTTGTGTAGTCAAATTCTTAATTAGAAAGCAATTATTGGAAGGACGGATCTCGTTTTATGCTTCAAAAGTATAATTTAATTAATCATCTTGTACATTAACTCCGACTGTTTGTTTATGAACCTAATGAGTATTAGGATTGTTAGATTTGCTGAGTTTATTTTTAAATGTCATTTGGAACTGGGTGTGCCAATATCCAAGTCTAAATTTGTATTTGGACTAGGTAACAATGTTTGGTTTTCCATTTATGATTGTTTTGAGCCAATTCTGACCGAGGTCCACATAAATAATAATAATAAAGATGATGATGATAATAACAACAACTAAAATAATAATAATAATAATAATAATAATTTATTAATAAGGTCGAGGATTGAGATTCTGAAACAGAAAATGAGTTTTAGAAAATGAACAAACAAGAAAGAAAAATCAACTGGAAAGAGAAAGTGACGGATTGCTATTTCATCAGACAAACTGAGGATGTTGCAGATAAATGTCAATAGTTGTGGCTGAAGATAAGATGCCTGAAGAGAGAAACTGAGACCCTTGTTATGGCAACACAGAACAGATTTCAATAAATTTGGTGAAAGCAAAACAAAAGAGACTTAACAAGACAATAAATGTTGGATGTGTGGCAAAGCATATGAAAGCATCAATCACGTCATAAGTGACTGCAGTAAAATGGTTCAAAAGGAGTATACATGCAGGCATGACTGGGTAGGACAAAAGATACATTGGGAGGTATGCAGGAAATACAATCTTAATATGAAAGAAAAATGGTATGAATATGAGCCACAAACTGTTTGTGAAAACAAAGTTTTAAGATCTTATAGGACTTTTCAATACAAACAGTCCACATTATTTAAGCAAGAAGCTCTGATGTGATTATAATAGATGGAAACCCCCCATCAAATCCCAAATTATAGACCTTGCTATTCCATGCAGTACCAGGATTAAGAAAAAGAAACAGAAAAAATATTGAAATACCAAGACTTAACAAGGGAACTGAAGGAGTGAGGAAAAAAAGAGTGAAAATAATCCCAGTTATAATTGAAGTACTAGGATCAACATACAAGAAATAGGCTAGGTACAAAAAAAAAGGCTGGTACAGGGGCTTCATTTTGCACACATATGTACTTTGCAGTGTTGATAAACTTGAGGTAGCCAATGCATTTTAAGGCAGCTATTTTATTTTGCTAATCAGGGCACTGAGTTAAAAGAATTATTTAATAAAGATACTAAGCTTGGAACAATTGTTAACATAAGAGTTTTAAGTTTATCATAAATACCAAATTGTTCTGTTTCTTTTGTTATCTTTGAATACTTTCAAACATTCCTTGATCCATTCTCACCAGTCATAATGTCAGTGTATATAAAAATTAAAAGGTTTTTGTAAAGAAATTTTTGTCAGTTGCCTGATGGATGTCATGAAAAAAAGTTGAAGTTGCAACAAGACTGCAGTTGTTTTTCATGTGGTTCTGGCCTATATATATATATATATATATATATATATCATCATGATCATCATGATATTCGGTTTAACGTCCGTTTTACATGCTAGCATGTGTTGGTAGATTTCTTGAAATTGACTTCCAAGTTATCCTATCCTTCACCAGGTCTCTGCTGACACCTTTTTCTTTCATATCCATCCTTATCACTTCCTCCCATGTTTTCTTTGGTCTTCCTCTGCCAGTGGTTCCTGTCACCTTGATTGTTCTGCATCTACTTGTCCAAGCATTCTTGTCCATTCTCTCCACATGACCAAACCAACGAAGCCTCCTATTCTGCATACAGCTGCCAATACTGTCCAGATTCAATCTCCTTCTGAGTTCATTAGAACTGAGCCTGTCCTTTAGACTTACGTTGCACATCCATCTTATCATTCTCATGTCATTCCGCTCCATGCGGCTGATATCTTCAGCTTTCACTGGCCAAGTTTCACTGCCATACATCATTGTGCTACGTACACATGCCTGGTAGACTCTACCTTTGGTAGGTAATGGCAGAGCTCTGCTGGTTAACAATGGCATCAGCTCCCTGAACTTACTCCATCCACTGTTAACCCTTGCTGTAACACTTGCACCAGCTCCCCCCTCAGCTCCAAGGGTGTCACCAAGGTAGCAAAACTTCTGGACAACCTCAATATCCTCATCCTCCAAATGCACTTTATGTAGGTCTAAGTCACAGGTTGCCTCTCCTTCTTTGCACCTCTTGCAGCTAAAACGGTTAGTTTCTGTCAGTTTGCCCTTTATTCCACTGCACCGTTTATGTACCCAGTGCTTGCAAGTACCACAATAGATTGAGTTGCTCCCAACTCCCTTCCCACAGACTGAACAGGGAAACTTTCCTTTCTCCAATGGCTTTCCTGAATTGCAACCACTGACCATCACTTTTGTCTTGCCCATGTTCACTCTCAAACCTTTACCTTCCAAACCCTTCTTCCAAGTCTCTAACTTAGCAAGTAGACCATCCAATGTCTCACTGGAGAGAACCAGGTCATCTGCATATAGCAATTCCTCTGGGCAACCCTTTCGAAACTCTCTTGACAGTGCTTCCAAAACACAAATAAAAAGCAGTGGACTTATTACAGATCCCTGATGAACTCCAACACCCACACCAAAACTCTCAGTATAGGAACTGTTGACCCTTACCCGACTTTTAGCATTTCTGTACATTGCCTGAACAACCTTAATCAGCCATTCACTTACTCCTAGTTTCCGTAAAGCCCACCAAACAACTTCTCTTGGCACTCTGTCAAAGGCTTTTTCCAAATCCACAAAGGCAAAGTACAGCTTCTTGTTCTTCCCAAGGTACTTCTCTTGCATTTGTCTAAGGATAAAAATGGCATCAATAGTTCCTCGTCCAGGCATAAAACCAAATTGCATGTTATCAATGTTTATTTCAATTCTAATTTGTTTTTCCATAACTCTTTCAACAACTTTCAGGACTTGGTCCATTAACTTTAATCCTCTGTAATTATCTCTTTCTAGAGCTTCTCCTTTTCCTTTGTAACAATTGATAATTGTACTTATTTCCCAGTCCTCAGGAATGACACCATCTCTTATGATCTGGTTTGTTAGATCAGTGATCATCTCTATACTTCTTTCACCTGCAGCTTTGACCATCTCTGCCACAATTCCTGAAGGACCAGCTGCTTTGCCTTTCTTCATTTTCTTTACAGCTTCCCTCACCATTTCTTTCTCAATGAAAATGGCTGGTCCAGATACTGTTTCTACCTCTCCAAGATTTTCTCTTTCCCAAGAAAACTCTGTGTTCAACAATCTCTCATAATAGCACTTCCAGGCATTCTTCTTTTCAAGTTCACTTGTTGCAAGTTCTCCATCATCATTCCTGATACACTTTTCTCCAATGATATCCTGATTAGTCTTGATCATCTGCTTAGCTATCTTGAATACTTCATTCTTCTGGTCATCTCTATGCATTATGTCTGGAAACCTTCTTTTCTCGGCATCCATCTTTGCTTTGTAGATTGCTTGCCTAGCTACTCTCTTGGCCTCCAGATACCTTTCTTTGTTAACTAACCCCTTTTTCCATTGACTCCACAGCCTTCTCTTCTCTTTCACATAATTTTCAACAGAAGTATTCCACCACCATGTCACTCTATGACGTGGAGACCCTTTTGTCCAGCCACAGACTTGGTCTGTGGCTTTTAAAAGTGTATCCTTGATCTTCTCCCATTGCTCTTCTACACTTCGTAGGTCTTTTCCTGGACTAGCTCCCACAATTCCATTCACTTGATCTTCAAAGGCCTGCTTTACTTGTCCATCATTTAGTCTCCACACCTTTCTCCTTGGGATATACTTTCTTTTCACTTTATGTACTTTCTTAATCCTGAAGTCACAAATTACTGGCTTATGCTGGGTCACAAATTCTTCACCGGGTATCACTTTTACATCTTGCAAATACTTCCTGTCTTTTGTCTTTACCAAAATGTAGTCCACTTGAGTCATAGCTGTCCCAGACTCATAGGTTACCAGATGGCTATCCCTTTTCTTAAAAATAGTATTCGCCACCAACATGTCCATGGCAAGTCCAAACTCTAGAATTCTTTCACCCTCCTTATTTCGGTCACCATATCCATTTCCTCCATGGACTCCCTCAAACCCAGATGCTGTTCTTCCAACATGGCCATTTAGATCACCTGCAATAGCAACAATTTCTTTCTCTGCCAGCTTACCAGTGACTGCAATGAGACTGTCATAGAATTCATCCTTGACTTCTTCACTTAAGCCACATTGTGGTGCATACACTGATATTGCTGTGAAGATTGTCTCACCTATCATCAGTTTAATCAGCATAATTCGATCATTTATGCGTTTGACATCAATCACCTTGTCTATCCATTTCTCTGCAACAAAGATACCTACACCACCTGTGCCTTTTCCATTACCAATCCAAAACAGCTTGTATGTTGCCTTTTTCCCTTCTATCATTCTTACAGATTTCCCTCTCCATCGTGTTTCTTGCATGCAGCACAAATCAATGTGTCTTCGCTCAAGAAACTCTGCTACTTCACCAGATCTACCTCTCAAACTTCCCACATTCAGACTACAGAGTCTGAAGCTTGTCATCACTTCCTTCGGTTGATGTAGTAGCTTGATAATGGTCTGATTTTGCCTACATCGAGCAAAGGTCCTACCGTGCGCGACACCTTCACTTAAATTAGTTCCAGTCTCGTTTACGCAGTTATACCGGATATCTTTGGATGTCATTTCATGGTATGATGAGGCAGTGTTTTTATAGGCCGGATGCCCTTCCTGACACCAACCCATTAAGGTAATGGGGACCAGTGTTTTTATCGAGACACCATCTCTAGGTGATTGCCATCCAAGGCTGAAGAGCGCTTCACCTGCCCGTGAGAGAAAGATTATACCCCGCCAGTCCTCAAATTGGTATTTCATGCTTGAATGAGACCAAGCATGGTCTTCGGGGTATATATATATATATATATGTGTGTGTGTGTGTGTGTATGTGTGTTTGCTCTGGCAACATGGCCAGAGAGTTATGTCTCAGAAGCTCTCTGCTGCATTGATGAGCCCACAAAGGGTGAAACAGTACTGTCTGCAGATTGAGTATATATATATATAGTATGAATGCTAAGCTTATAGCCTTAGATGGTTAATGGCAAAATTCAAAATTGAACAAAAACAATGACAATAACAAAATTGAATTGAGGAATAGGGAATTAGAGTGTACAGAAATGTAGAAAAAAATGAAAAGATGAAATAGTTGACCAGATGGTGAATTGAAATGATGGATCACCAGTTGATGACCATATCAGTTATTTCGAGGAATTAATGTTGAAATACCTCATACGATATGGCTCCCAAGCAGCATTGGCCAAATGCCACCACAATATTAGACCATGAGGTCATAGACAAAAGAAAAAAGATATATAGAAAATGTTAGAGAATAGTATATATATATATATATATATATATATATATATAAATTTATGGTGTCAAGTAAGAACAAAAAGGTAAACCTTTATATACCTTTTTAGTCATGCACCCTCATATACCATTTGTTTTTGCTTTGCACCATAAATTTTAAAAGATTGGAAGTATTTTCCACTGTTAATACAACACAATGAATAATGATTATCCTCAACTGAGAGCAGCCTTTCAAAATCTTCCTATTTTATCAATTAGAAAAAACAAAGCTCCTAAGGATATCTTGATGTAATCCAACATCTCCAATTCTCTGCCAGCTAAATATGGAAAATCCTTTGTGTGTCAACAACCAACTTGCAATACATGTGTTGTCATTAGTGACACATATATATACAATGATTTTACTGGGAGAATATGTTTTACAGAAAGCATTACAACACACTTCAGAACATGCAACTACACAGATTTTTGTCATTCATTGCTTGTAATCCCAAAGTCTAAAGATGCTTTTTATTATTTCCCATTTAAGAAGATTGCACCACTTTCATACCTTGCCTGCTCCACAGTTGATGTTAATCTTGTGGTAAAATCAATGGAAAATTCCTTTTTTATTTCCTTTGAAGATACACTGGTCATAGAATCAAAAATCTATAGTTAGGATGAAAAAGTTATAGTTGATAAAGCTCAATATATATCGATCAGATAAATGGTCGATTGGACTATATCTGTATGGATCTATAGCATCTGTGTGATTTCTGTTCTCCTTTATGAGACTGAATCGTGGCCACCAACATCTGCCCAAGAGTAAAAGCTGGATCCTTCCCTTCATGCTTGCTTATGGTATATCTGGTGTCAGATGGTATCACTACCCTTCAAACCAAGATATCAAGAGGCATATCAGAACATACCTGATATCTTCTTTACTAAAGAAATGTAGACAGCAATGGTTAGGGAATCTTCTGCATATGGATCAGATATGAATTCTTCAACTTTGCTGGAGCTGGAAGCCCTCAGGCAAGAGACAAAGAGGCTGACCAAGGAAAACTTGGATTATAAAGATTGGGGAAGGTCAGGCAGCTGTTCGAAGAGTACTCAATGCAGTTGCTCAGGAAGTCCAGGGCCATGCTTGATGGATGTCACTGTTGCCCTTTGCTCCTGTCAAGAGGCATAATGGGGCTGGTAAGTAAGGTAATGGAAATAAATAGTTTGTAATGGCAACATTACTAGTCAAAATGAGTCAGCCACAAATAATATGTAGAAAATTTACCTTAACAATAAATTACATGAGATAAATTGAACTAAAATTAAATTTTCCATTCAAGTATTTTAAAGTTTAGGCCACACTCCAGGCAAGTTATAGCAATGTTCATTATTATCAGTGTATGGTAGAAGGGTTAAGGAAATAGCAGTGTAAAACTTTTGCATTCCAGGATCATTGTTCATCATTTTGGATGCTAACAATGTCATGACAAATTAGTATGAACATTATTACCTATTTTAAATGAAGCTGCATTTTTAAACCATAAAGAAACCCTAAATTTCTATTTAACATCACTGTCATAAATTCATTTTAGATCATGTCTTCAATGGGATTGGGTTAGATCTCCTCAATCCATTTGGCCCTATCCATGGCCCATTCTTCAGATATTTTACGCTCTCTTATATCTTCCCTTATGCAGTCAGTCCAGGTCTTTGGGGGTTTTCCACACGGGTTTCTTCCTACCAGCTCTAGATTTTTGACTCTTAATTATGTGCTTTGGTGGTTTCCATCTGACATGCCCATATCATCTTAGCCTTCTTTTCTTTAAGATCTTCTTAACATCAACAATTCCACATCTCTTCACCACCTCATCATTTGACAGCCCTTCCTCCCATTTAATTCCACTTATATATCTGAGCATACAACAATTGCAGCTTTTGATTTGGTCTTGTACTTTCTCAGATATGGCCAACATTTCTTATCCATAAAGAAGGACAAGCCAAGAAGGTGTAAGCTCCACTTTTTAGGGGAATCTTGTTATGTACTAAGAGACTGGCTTTCTTTCCATTTCCTCCAGGCTGCCACAATCCTTGTTTCCACAGCACTATCATATCCTGGTTTCCAGCTCATATTGTCTCCCAATTAACAGAATTCTTCAATAGCATCTAGTACACCTTCAGGTGTTTTCATTTTTGTTTGTGGTTCCATTCTTAGGGTTTTACAACTTTTGCATCTGAAGGTTGAACAGTCTTTTGGTAGTCTTTTCAGTTATGTACACCTCATATGACACCATTGTCTGCAGTTTGAGCAGAGAATATAATTTTGTCTAACTCCTTCTTCACAAACTCCACTTGACCATCTAACATTTTTTCTTTTTGTGGTTGTCTCTTCATCTGGTATGGCTTTTGTTTTTCCCATATTTACTTTATTCTAGTGCATTTTTTGCACCCTTCTGCTGCCTCTTCCTCTTGTTCTGCAGCAATGACTAGATTGTCTGCAGAGAGGAGTACCCAGAAATCTTCTTTCTTCTTACCATCCCCATTTGTGGATGTTCCCTCTTGCACCTCTTGTGCATTTGCAGTGGTGATGCTTTGCACCTTGCAATTTTTCCCTGCGAGCATTTCCTTGGTGGACCCCTATTTTTATTTCAGACTCTTCATTTTTTCCTGATGGGGTAAGAATCCTTGATCTTGAATTTACATAAAGAGCCATCACCTGGTTTATCAGCCTTTCTGGAACTTTTTCTCTTCCAAGAGCCCATCTTATTGCTTCCCTGGGTACTCTATCAAAAGCCTTCTCAAGGTCAACAAAAATGTGGGCCAACCTCTTCATCTTCACATTATACTGATACAGTACTTAAATCTTACTTAAAACGTATACTTAAAATGATAATTTCATCAGTTGTACATTTTCCAGGCTGAAAGCCAAACTGAATTTCATTGATTTGGACAATCTCTCTAGAGTCTTGCTTCATTAACTTTCTTCCAGATTTTCATGCATTGTTCCAGTAGCTTGATTCCCCAATAATTACAATAGCTGAAGGCATCTCCTTTGCCCTTAAATATAGTGACTGTGTGGCTCTCTCCTCAATCTTCTGTGATTTTCTCTTTTTCCATGACCTCTCTGAAGACCTTGGTGAGCTCTCTTATTCCAAGATCATCCACAGCTGCAAGAATAAGATCAGAGGTGACTCTGGAAGGACCTGGGGCTTTTCTCTTTTTAATCACTTTAATTACTTGAAGTACTGGCTCTTCACTCACATCATTTTTGGGGCCCTCCTCTTTGTCCTCTTGTACTTATCAGTATTTTCATACTTCAATATGTCTATTGTCTTTGATTTTTGGTTTTGTATTGAAATCATTTTAGACAGCCATGAAGTCAGAAGATAGTAATTCATCATTTTCTGGATCTAAAAGAAACTTGGAAGTTGATGCTGTAGATCTTGATTTTACTGCTGATAAGCTCTTTGAATACCAGTGGCCACAAGATAGAGATGGAGAGTATTATCTTTTACAGGAACAGCTTTGTCAGTATTTGGATGTAAAATCTTTTCAAAGGAAATTCCCAGGTATTTATATTATACTGCATGTTTGTGGATATTTATTGAGAGTACTAACTGTACTACTTATAATGACTATGGTCTGTTGTGGAGGCCCCTCCTCATTTTCAAGGTTTTGGTGTTCAGCTTCAGTTGTATTTTTTCTGCCCAATTAAGAACCATAGAAGGTATAAAGCCACTAGATGTTTGGATCTGTGAAAAAAAGACAGAAAAAGCTAAGTTAAGTGATAAGACCTTATCTTGGACTTAAAACCATTCAAATCATATGATATAGAAGAGCAGTGAGAAGCCAAAGACACAAGGGAAAAATTCCATTCATATAGATTACAATTTATTGAAATTGGGAGAAAAAATGGTATGAGGATAAAAATGCTGAGAGAAATATGTCACTTGAAATGCAACAAAGTGTGAAGAGTGAATAGTGGCCAATGCCATAGTACAATAGATGTTAGAGCTTTGTGATGTCATGAGCCATAAGATTTTCTCAAGCTACGTTTCGAGAGATATGCCACTGTCAGGCTAGTGAATTGACTAGGTATGGCTTTTTTATACCTTGGTAGTGCGGACCTACCTGTAGATAGGGGTTGAGTTATTTCAGGAAGTGGTGCCATACCTATGTTGTTCTTGTTGTGTTTCTTTCTTCAGTGCTGGAAGACATATTTCTGGAAGGCTTTAGGATAAACTGTTGATGTGATTGCTGCATTGCAGGGAATGGATTGTTTCTTTTATTTTTCTTGTTGTTGTATTGATTTCCTTGTCTATAATCCTTTTATTTTCCCAGTCAAAGGTTTGATTCTGTGTCCAGCAGTGTTCGGCTATTTCATGATTCTTGGTGTAACCTTTCCAAACAGCTCTCTTGTGTTCTTTTTTTCTTTGACCCAAGGAACGCTTTGATTCACCTATTTAGGTGAATCAAACCCTTTGAAGGTGTAAGCTTATCAAAAAAGCAATTAGTAGAGAATAACAACTAGCCATTTCTCCTCCAGTGTAGTTACAATGCAAATCACATATTGTTAAATGACAGATATGGAGGGGAAATGTACCAGATACATTGCTAAATGCCAAAGATTAGTCCTCATTGATAGTATGTAAGGTAACTGTTTTTGGTGGTGCAGATACACACAAAGTGTCTTGTGGGGAGTAGTATTTTGGGTAGTCCTAGGGGCTAGAAAAGTGCTAGTTTCCCTAAATACAAATATGGCTTTATCAATAATTTAAATTCTAACTCTCTTAAGTAGAGATATGTTTTTATTTAGAAATTTTACTCAGTGATGAGAGAGATAAAAAGGATTGCATCCCCTTACTTGAAGTTTGTGAGTGGTTAATTTCCCACCCTTGTGTAGTCTATTCTTAAAAGTAGTTTTAAAGCAAAAGAAGGAACATTTTTCAATTGTTTTTGTGACTAAGAATAAAATTTGTCTGCATTTTAAAAGTAGAAGATGTGTGTTAAAAATATCACAACATCAAGCAGAAAATTTTGAATATCTTTGCCATAACTTTATGGCTTTTACAATAGAAGTATCAGTTTAGTAGAGAAGTGAGATCGGTAAGTCCCTGCAATATTAAAATATTCTCAACTTTGCAGCCGTGTATGTGACAGAAGCAGCGAGTGAGTTGCTCAGCCATGCCTAAGTATAGATACAAGACATTGCTGGTGTCACATGTAAAACACATGACACCAACAACGAGTCAGAGAGAACAGAGGCAGATAGACAGACAGATAGATAGAGACAGTGAGTATTCACTGAACGTATTTGCCCTAGCATCAAATCATGATGTGCCTTGCAAAATGTTATTGTCTTTTATGACTTTTGAAAGGACTTAAATAGCCTTCCTGACAGTCATCTACTTCTTCTAGTACTGCCCTGTTTGACTGATGTCATTTTGTAAGTTCTAAATACTATATCGTTGCATAAATTTAATATTTTAACTAACATTGCATGTCTAAAGTAGAGAGCTGCAGTCTGTGAATAAAGTGAATATGTGTGTAATACTTTTTCTTGCTGAATGAAATTTTAATCCATTCAAGACAACACTCGTTTATATATGATTAAGTAATAGCAAGTGTTTAACTGCAGGGTTACCGAAGGTTCGATACGTCAAAGTTTATGTGAAGGTAATGTAGCTTTGTTGTTATAAAAATTGAGTAAGTCCTCATTAAATACTTTTCTAGATACGGAAAGGAGGAGCATTGTCCCAGAGGAACGAGATTATTTGATGGCTCAGGGTGTACTAGCAAGTGTGCCAATGGAGTTTGGTAAGGATTATGACACTATTTGATAAACTTTGATATTGTTTAAACATTTTGCGACATTGCATCACGTTTTTTCAGCTATGGCCAATGTTTACCATGCCAATGTTAACAAAGATAATGTGCATACGAGTAGCAACTAGCTTATGTAGTTCTCCTGTTCTGTATTCGAGAATAAAGCAACTTGAGAAAGAGAAAACTTGCAAGGTAGGGTATTAAATAGTCACCAGAATACTGTGAGAGATTTGCTAGCCACTTAAAAAAAGGTTGAGATTTGTGAAGAAATGGAATAGAAATATTCTTAACTGTGCTTGTCTCTATTTTATTAAGATAATGAGGGAGACAAGAAAAAATGAGTCTAAGTTAGTGCTGAGTACACCATAAAATGTCTCGAAACACCAACATGTAAACCTTAGTTGGAAAGGCGATGGTTGTGTTTTTTAATTCCATTACTTTAGCAGGCGGTGAAAAGAATTGTGTAATTATTTTTTCAAAAGCCTAGTGTATTGTGCGTGAAAGTACAGTAGCTTTCGACATCAGGATAGCAGAACCTAGCCTGTTATTTTCAATTTTTTTTTCTTTTTCAGCTGACATTTCCCAGGTTAGGGGTCGTCATAGCGAATGTTGCTTCTCCTCCCTATGCGATCCTGTGCATCCTCCCTCGTGAGCCCTTTCACTGCCATGTCTTCCTTTTTATTGTCTGTCTATCAGCGTTTCGGTCACTCTCGTCTTTTTTCCCCTGGTAGTTCCATTTGCGTGCACTTCCTTCCTACATACTGCTCATTTCTTCTTTCCACATGCCCGAACCACCTTAGCCAGTACTCCTGCAGCTTCTTGGAGGACGCCCAGGTCTCTTCTGATCTTTTCATTCCGTAGCTTGTCTCTTCTGGTTACACCCCTTGCCCAGCGCAGCATTCGCGTCTCTGCCACATCAAAACAGCTTTCTTGGGGTTTGGTGAGAGGCACCGTTTCCATCCCGTACATCATTGCCGATCGAACCAAAGTCTTGTACACCTTGCCCTTGAGTTTGACTGGCACATGTTTGTTTCACAAACCACGAGTCAATTTTTTCCAGTTGTTCCAGCCAGCTTGAATTCGCTTCTTCACTTCCTTGTCACTCCCTTCATCGCTTTGGATCCTTGAGCCAAGGTACTCGAATTCATCGACGTCGGGTAAATCCTCCCCAGTGATCTTAATTGGCGATAGGTTTGCGGTCCTGTTGATGCACATATACTCAGTTTTTGTTCTGCTGATTTTCTCCAGTTCTCCAGCTCTCTTTCTGCCTCATCCTTTTCTTCAACTACCAATACCTTATCACCAGCGAACATCATATTTTGCGGGCAGTGTCTTCTTACATCTTCCGTCAGCTCGTCCATTACTATGGCAAATAGCAATAAGCTCAAGTGACGAACCCTGATGCAAGCTTACTTTGACCTGGAATGGCTCTGTCACCCCAACTGGTTTAAGTACCACTGTCTCGCATTTCTCATACCTCACCTGTATCGCTCTCACACACTGTTCGCTCACTCCATTGCTTGGTAGGCAGTACCACAATTCCTTTCTGGGTACTCAATCATAGGCCTTTTAAAGATCGATGAAGATGCAATGCAGATCTTTCTGGCCTTCCCTGAGCTTCACTGCCACTGGTCCTTAGTGCAAAGATGGGGTCAGCCTTGCTTCTGTTTTGCACAAAAAAGAATTGGTGCTCACTAACCTGCACTTCTTCCCTTATCCTGTCATCAATCACCCGTTCCCAGACCTTCATAGTGTGGCTAAGTAACTTGATGCCTCGATAGTTGGGGCAATTTTGTACATTACCTTTATTCTTGACGATTGATACAAGGGTGCTCCTTCTCTACTCGTCTGACATTCTACCTGTTTCAAGGACTTCGTTGAATAGTGATGTGAGAAACTCAAGTCTTTGCTCACCCAGCGCTTTCCACATTTACAGGTATCTTGTCCGGTCCAACTGCTCTTCACTTCTTCTTTGCTAATTCTTGATATATTCCGCTCTTGTGCTTTATTGCTTGCTCCCTTTCTTTCCTGGGGTTTTCCTCGTTCATCAGTTTTTCAAAGTAACCTTTCAATCTGCTCAAAATCTATTCTTCATCACCCAGGACTCTTCCATCTTTATCCTTCATCAGCTTGACCTGTTGGATGCATTGTCCATCTGCAGTGTCCAAGTTACCGTACATTTCCTCACATGCCACCTGTTTACCCCTAGACACAGCAGCTTTAGCCTCTCGCTTTGCTGCCAGGTATTCTGCTTTCCTTCTGCCACTTCTGTCTTTGTGCCAAGCTTTTTAGTTTTTCTTTTTGTTCTGGACAGCTTCCCGAACTTCCTCTGACCACCACCATGTTTCTTTATCCCTTTTCTTTAGACTTTGTAGCCTCCTCCAATTTGTCTAGCTTTAGATCCTTTCCATCTGGTCTCCTGTATGCANCTTTCCTTCTGCCACTTCTGTCTTTGTGCCAAGCTTTTTAGTTTTTCTTTTTGTTCTGGACAGCTTCCCGAACTTCCTCGGACCACCACCATGTTTCTTTATCCCTTTTCTTTAGACTTTGTAGCCTCCTCCAATTTGTCTAGCTTTAGATCCTTTCCATCTGGTCTCCTGTATGCACAGCACCTGTATTTTACTTCTTTCCATCATATCTGCTACCTCTCAGGCTCTTCCTGTCAGACTCCTCACGTTCAGCGATCCCATCCTGACGTTTGTCTCTTTCTTTGCTTTTTATTCCTGGCTTTTCATTTTCCAGCTCTCTTTCCTCCTCTCCGCTTTCTTCTTGGTTGGCCAGCAGCAAAGTTTCCATTACCTCGTTGGTTCTCCGAGGCAAAGGTGGTCGTTGTTGACCCGGGCCGCGACCGGTCGGGTATGAAGTGTGTTTGTCTTGTCATTCGCATTGATGGATTTGGTTGTGTTTCTACGGCCGGATGCCCTTCCTGACGCCAACCACAGTTATCGGTGGTGTGCCTAGCCTTTGGTCAAAGGACCTGCTCACAAGGCAGAAAGTGGGTATCCCTTGCCGTTGGCCTAATCAGCGAAGCTTCTACGCTCAAGGACACACCATTCCCACTCAGGCAGGATGGGTCAACAGAATATGAAGGATCCGTTACCCTTGGAGGGGTGGCTTACCGGGTACTACGCCTTATCAAAGGGCGACCCGGGTACTGTGCAGGACAGGGTTGTCCATTCCCTGAGGCCCAAATTGAACCTGCATACCCGAATTTTCAATTTGATGGATATTTTTACTGCTTTTGTAGACGATGATGACGATCAACGTTATGGTACAGGTGTTGCGTACATGGAAGAGAATTAACTTTGTTTTTGTTTTAGAGTGTTTTCACTTCCGTCATGCCAGGGTTATGATTTTTTTTCAGGCTTTGTCGCTATAAAGACTGATGACGCTTGTCAGATTATGGCAGAACATTTTCCAGCCAAATATCAAGTAAGTAAATAGACCAATTAACATTTTTTGAAAATTTGAAATTTCATTTCTGTAAATAATGTACAGCGTACAGATGAATCCTTCGTAGAATTCTATGGTATAGTAAGTCATTAAAATGGGCTAAATAAAATAATATTTTTATCACAAGTAGTGGAACTTTGCACTTGCAAGCACGAAAGTGACCGACACCTATGGAAGAATACTTTGTTTACATTTGATGTAATCAGTAAAGACATTCTACGTTGTTTTGTGATTGTTTTTACCATAATTATTTTCTTGGGTGACTTGCATATTACACACAAAATTTGGTACCCATCTATGGTCGTAATTTGGATGCAATTAGGGATGATGGTACTTTCTTTAAATGGTAAAGTCTGCTTTAAAGGTTTGATTTGCTATATTTCTTCTTTCAACATAGCGTAGGTGGGCCCATTTTGGAAGTAATTTATTGGTTTTGGTAGAAAGGTTATATTATCCTTTGTATTAGTTGCCGATATATTCGTTTCACGGAGACCCAAATGGAGAATATTCCGTTATTTGCAGTTATGTCGTAGTTCTGCATGAGACACCTATCGGGTCTAGCACAAAAGTATATATCAACCATTCTAAAGGGAGAGTACGGTGTAAAAAGGTTAATGCCCATTGTAAGTGCATGTAGTGGTGAAGGGAACTGGTACCAGGTGATAAACTCATTCCCCTTTCTCATCGTCATCATCTTGCACAAACGGCAACTTTGAAACTCTTTTTCATCCTCTTGCTTTCCGCTAAGTTCCTTGCATCTTTAATTAACCCATTCTCTCCCCCTTAACATCTGGTGGTTGTAAGTGATCACGTCCGGTCATTCCAAGAGTGAGAAATCTAGCCTTACCTCCCGGTTAGCTGTTAGCCGATCCTTTTTTTTAAAAAAAAGACAACTCTAACATTTCTCCTGCAGGCTTTATCTTATCTCCATGACATATTCTATGGTTCAGTTTTACCTGCACGTTTCACCTGGTGTTTTTTTCCCCTTCATTTCCGTGTAACATAACTATCATAAATGACTGTCTATTTCATTTCGCATCGTCGTATGTTTGTTGGCACTTATCTGCATTTACCATTTGGTATTATCAGTTATCAAGGCTGATACAACTACTTGATTCATTCGTACATATGATAGCAATTTCCTGAATTTATAAAGCCAATATTTTACTGGTTCAGGCCCGTTTCTTGAGGCAGTGGCTTAAGCCCACATGTTTTATAAAACATGAAACCTTTCTTGACATTTTTAACTCAATTCTGAATTGAAGAAAATCGTGCCCCAAATTTTGGTGAGAAAATTAAACTGCAAAATATACCAGGCAAACATGTCGAGAATTACATGAATGAAATTGACAGGAATGATAAAAATAATAATGACGATGGTTATGGTGATGATGATGGTAATGGTGATGGTGATGATAGGCAATACAAAATTACGGGGGCTTATAAGGTATGGTGCAGGAACAATTCACTGGGATGTTATTGGGTCAAAAGCTATGGACAGAAAAACAAGGAAAACGATAACCATGTCTAGAGGATTGCAGGTAAGGCAGATTGGAAGGCTTTATGTAACAAGATGACAAGTTCGCAAATGGTTAATCGGTACTAAGGGTTTCGTAACTGTGGAAAATAAAAGCATGAGTTACTGTGTTGGAAGAAAGGTCATGATTAATGATTGATTGCTGGTATAAGAAATACCATAAGCATATTGAGTTGCAGCGCCAAAGTAGTAAATAATTAGAGCCAAAGAAAATACGTAGCATTTTTAAGAAAAATAGCAGAGAAGAACGAAGCGACAAGCGGCAAACGGACAAGCGCTCTAATCAAAACTTCTTCATTTGTCACGTGTTCAGTCCATGATATCTTTAGCATCTTTCTGTAGAACCACATTTCTGCAGCCTTTGTTCTCTTTTCCATTATTGGTGATATGGTCCAACCCTCACTTCCATATAAGAAAACAGAATGCACATAGCACTTTAACAGTCTAACCTTTATCCGTATCTTTAAAGATTTTACCTATCTTTGAAAAAATCTTTTGCCATGCCAATTCTCTTAATCTCGGTGTCACATCTACCATCTGATGTTATCATGCTTCGTAAGTAATTAAACTTATCAACTTGTTTTATCACTTCCTCTCCAACCTTGAGTACACATTTTGGTGGCACCTTGACCTTGCTAATTAGCATACATTCTGTTTTCTTCACGCCTATTGACAATCCCCTCTTCTCACTTTTTTTTCTAACTGTCTCTAACAAATCTTAAAGTTTTTCTTCCGATTCTGCAATCAAAGTGGTGTCATTTGCATACCTGACATTATTCATGTTATATCCTCCTACTATTACCCATTTGACGTTACCAATCTCTCATTGCGTTTTCGCTATAAATTGAACAAGTCTGGTGAAAAGACATATCCCCCTCTCACACCTTTAAGGATTTTGATAAACTTACTAAACTCTCCGTCTACTCTAACTGCGGAAGATTGCTCTCAATAGAGATTTCTAATTACGCTTATGTCTTTCCCATCCATATCTAGTTGTTGCAGCAGATCTGATAGCGCTTCATGTCTGACTTTATTCAATGGTTTTGTGTAGTCAATAAATCAGACATAGATTTTCTTTTTTATTTCTATAGCTCGTTTACTCAGCATTCTAAGGATGAAAACTGCATTTCTTGTCCCTTTCTTTTCATCTTCTTAGCTGCTGTTCTGATTTCCGTTTCTAAGATCTTGAGCCCTTCAATGCTTTTAAATATTTCTGGTTTTCCTCCCTTGTCATCTTTGAACAAATCTTTGATGTATTCTGACCATCGTTCCAAGATTGTTTCCTTCTCCATTAAGAGGCATCCTTCATTCGATCTTATACATCTACTTGATGAACAAACTCTCATTCCACAGATATCTTTTATCTTTCTGTATATGGCTGCTGGCTCGATGTCGATCTTATGGTCTATTTCTGTACAAAGGCTCTCTGACCATTCCTCTTTTGCAGTTTTGCATTTCTGTTTTATCTTTGCGTCGAACTGTTTGTATTCTTCACTTCAGTTATTGATAGACAAGGCAATATTAATGGATTGTGAAAGAAGGCATATACATGTGGCAATGGCTTGGCTTGACAACAAAAAAACTTATGACATGGTGCCACATAGCTGGGTTGTTGAATGCTTGGAGATGTTTGGGATTGCCAACAATGTGAGAGAGTTTATGAAGAATAGCATCCAATGTTGGAAAACAGAACTAACTTCATGTGGCCATGTACTAGGTACGGTCAAGATTAACGGGGTTATTGTTCAAAAAGATAGTTTTTCACCATTGCTATTTGTTTTATGCATGATTCAATTGTCATTGGTTATGAGAAAAGTAAAAGCATGGTATATTTGGGGTACAAATGAAATAAAGACAAACCATGTTCTCTATGATTTAAAGTTACATGGAAAAACATACGAGCAGATAGAAACTCTTATAGAGACTGTATACTTTCAGCGAAGACACAGGAATGGAATTTGGCATTAAGAAATATGGAATGCTATTGCTAAAGAGAGGTAAAGTTGTATCGTCTGAAGGAGTAAGTATGCCAGATGGACAGATAATGATTGGTAAATGGTATGAGCATCATCCAGAAGGGGTAATTTAGAGCGAATCGGTGAAAATTTTATGGGATATGGCAATACAATGTGATCATTATATCGAAGCCAGGAGACCGGATATTTTACTTGTGGCAAATAATAGGAAGAAAGCTGTGGTTGTTGATATTGCCCCATCTGGAGATCGTGATATAGGAGAAGAAGAAAGTGAAAAAGTAGAAACGTATCAAGACTTCAAAGGGGAGATTATGAAGTTGTGGAGCCTGAAGAGTGTTTAGGTGATACCTGTGGTTGTTGGAGCACCAGAATCAGTCAGTAAAAAGATTTGACAATACTTGAACTTGCCTTAACTGGCCGGCTTAACTTAGTACTGCCTAGTACTGCTGGAAAGGGACATTGACCCCCCTCCCCTGTGTAGTCAAATTGCCCTGATAATTACACCAGGCACTAACTATTGTTGTCAGCAAGTGGCGTAGCGTCGTAAGACATATGGCCTCTGATCTTAATTGATTGGTGGGGTACACGAACTAATTTTGCCTGGTAATTATGAATGGGCTAGATCAAACATTCCCGCTCAAACCGCAGACTTGCCCTGAGGTCTTCGGCGAAACGTCGCTACGGAGACCGTTTTAAGCGGAATGGGTCACCTAAACTGGGAAACCTAAACAGGCCCCACCTTCAAGGTCATGTGCTGTTTTAATTAACATTAATATCGCACACACTTAGCTGTGACGCATGCACCGAGCTTACCCTTATCGGGCTGGGAGTCGGATGGGTTTGCTGGGGTTTCTAGCCCTGAGTCCCCCGTGGGCTCGTATTGCTCCACCACTTAATAATAATAATAATAATAATAGAAAAGGAAAAAGAAAAAGTTGAATATCAGGACGTGAAAAGAGAAGTAGCAAGACTTTGGGAAATGAAGAAAGTTCAAGTAGTGCCAGTAGAGATAGGAACCCTTGGAAGTGTATCAAAAGGATTTGAGAAGTGGTTTGAGAAGATTGGTATTCCATGTAATATTGCAGATATTTTAAAAAAATGCCCTGCTAGGAACGGCCAAAATCCAAAGAAAAGTATTGGAGATGTAATGAAGAAGAAGGCCCCTTACTAGCCCCTGGTCATTTCTTATGATTCGCCTAGTAAGAGTACCACGGTAATAAGATCAGCCAGAGCATCAGCTTAAGAAGAAAATGCCAATAATAATCATAATAGTCAATGTCCTTTGGCATATATAACACCATGGCACTTTGCCTCTATTTATTGTTGTTTTTGTCAAAAAGTAATAAGAAATATCCACTCTGAAATCATTGCTGCGATACCAGACTTGACATTAGTACTAAGACATATTTCAATGTATTGTTAGCTGTCAGACTAGGAGTAGGGAGTACTGTAGTCATGAGTTGTTTTCATACAACAACAACCGCTTGAGCAATAATCCTTTCCTCACTAATTGTGGGGCGGTACTTGTAAGGTTGGAGTGATGTTACCATTTTAATTTGATTTTCTATTTATCTCCCTCTTGTGGCTACAGTACATGTGGCTGCATTAAACTCACCTGGCTTGTTGTTAGATGTGGGTTTTTCTCCCGTCCATCACCAGATGGTAATACTCGATGATAACAATGATAACATTAACAGTCCCCGCGGACTAATTACATGAAGCACTGCATTGAGTAAACAAGCAATACATCGTTATGTAGAATGTGACAAGGAAGAAAGAATTAGTGATGAGCTAGTGTGCCAAACTTGCGCAGAGAATAAAAAGGTGGCCTGACAATGTAGCAAACTATTTTCATTGGATGCATAAAAGTGGGGATTTGAATGAACCACAAAATGGTATAAACAGAAGCCAGAATATGTTGTATGGTATCAAGATTTTAATGTGTTATGGAATTTTGTGATTCATCGCGATAGTATTATTCAAGCAAGAAGGTCAGACATTATGGTTGACAAGAAACAAAAGAAAAGAGAGTTAATTGATATTGCAATCTGGGGTGATTATAGAGTTAAGAACAAGTATGAACAGTTAAAGAGAGAAACTGGAAGCTGTGAAATGTGAAAACGGTTACAGTAACCCCTGTTGTGATTGGCCCACAAGGATGAATATCCCATTACTTCCAAAGGTACATGGAAAAGATTTGAATTGATATAAAGTTACAAAAGTCACCACTCTCAGGAACAACAAGGCTTTTAAGAAATCCATTATTTGTGTAAACCACGAAATATAATATGATGGGTCCTTTATTAGCTTGTTCCTGATTCCCCCCTCCTTACTTACTCAGGCCAAATGACATCTTGACATCTGTGAATTACTGAATAAACTATAATAATAATAATAATAATAATAATAATAATAATAATAATAATAATAATAATAATAATAAACAAAGTTCATGTCCAGCATGACAGCCCGCACAGGGAGATGGTATTCACCTGCTGGACGAGAAAACTTAACCCCGGCTACCGACCAGTAGCTTTAGAGGTTAAGCACCTTCCTCAATATGTTGGTAGTTCCAATGATGGTAGATGTTTGGAGTCCACCCGAGACATCAGGGATGCCCAACTCTTTCAAACTGCGCTCCAAGC
>RDPX01000016.1:4068086-4097859 GCA_003991215.1 Morbakka virulenta
AACTGAATTCTGGCAACCTGATTGAAGCAATCAACACCTGGGCTGTATCATTAGTCAGATATGGAGGAAGAATTATAGATTGGAACCAGCAGGAACTGGAGATCATGGAACGAAGAACGAGAAAGTTACTGCATGCCTATGGGGCATTGCACCCAAGGGCGGATGAGAACCGCCTCTATGTCCGAAGAGAGGATGGTGGGAGAGGCCTGATTAGCATCCTAGAAATAGTTAGGTACGAAGATAAGAGAAACACAGAGAGATAAACGCAAAGAAGAATAGCATAGCAAGGTTATGCATGGACAGCACACAGACGAAAAAATGTTCGGCTCAGAAAAGTTGGCAATGGCTTAAGAGAGGGAGTTTGAAGCGACAGACAGAGAGCTTACTCGTTGCAGCCCAGGACCAAGCATTGAATATCAACTAAAGAAAAACAAAAGTCGAGCATAGCAGAGAGTCAGCCTTGTGTAGAATGTACAAGACCAAGAATTAGACTGTTTGGCATATCATCAGCGAATGCAGCAAACTGGCCCAAACTAAATACAAGGCAAGGCATGACAAAGTTGCAGGCGCAGTGCATTGGAGCCTCTGTAAGCTGTACGGACTGTCTCACACTAAGGCGTAGCACGACCACAGAGCAGAAAGGATTGTTAAAAAAGAAGATGTGAAGGTTCTGTGAGACTTTAATGTCTACGTCGATAAGCAAATAGAAGCGGGAAAACCTGACATCAATGTGGTCAGGGGATATCGACAACGGATGCAAAGATGATGGGAAGAAAGAGGTATTTTTCAACTGACGGAACATAGATTATTTGATCAAGTCAAAGCAATAACAAAAAATCACTAAGTGACGGAGAGCTCGAAGTTATCAAAAGATGAGTATTAGAAAACAGCGACCAAAGAGATGGAGGAACTGAAGTTAGATTTCAGAAAAGGGAACAAACGGATGATTGGATGAATGCCGACAACCAACAAGAGGGTAGTAACAATAGTGCACGCGGGGTAAGAACTTTAAATTCTATTAAGGATAAATGAAAGTACCGGAGACATGGCAGATAAGCAAAAAAATGCAATGTGATGGAATTAAGGCAAGATTAGTGGAGCGCAATGACAAGAGTATTTGTTACCTGAAGAAAGCTAACCAATGAAAGCTCAACCAAGAAACTCAAAAGGGTAAATAAGGTTCTCAAGTGCATCAGATCAAATATCACTGGCCTGAGTAATTTGATCAAAGCAGCAGGTATATTTGCGTAAAATATGGGTATGGATGTTACAAAAATGCCGAAAGGGCCGATAGAGGAGGCGAGAAGAAGGATCCCGGGAAGAAAAGAATACAAGAGAGCATGAAATGACTTTTAAATGACATTTCTGTGCTTGATTGAAAAGATAAAGGAGACCTTAGAAATTAGAAGAAATACGTTCAATTGAATTTAATGAAGATTAATTATGGCATTGGAAAAAAAGCAATGGAGGTGGCAGTTTAAGAGTTCAAGCAAAGTCTCAACGAGTAAAGCAATACAGACAAAATAGATTATGCAGAGTAGATCAAAAGAGGTTTTATTAGGAAGTAAACGGGGAATGTGCAAGTAACGTAATGATGCCAGATAGTGATGAAAGACAAAAGTTTTGGAGTACTTTTTGTGGAAAGTTAATACAGTACAAGAAAGATGCCGATTGGTTTAAAGAATTGAAGAAAACAACTTTTAGCCCACAACAAGCACAAATATAATTAAGCCTGAAACGTTAAGAAAATCAACAGAAAAGTGAGCTGTTGAAAGTCGGCAGGACCAGAGGGGGCTTAATTGAATCACGCGGTTTAGTGCATGTCAAATACTAATTACTGAAAAGCTCAACACCTTCCTTAGTGATGAACAAAAGATGCTGGAGTGGCTGATGAAGGTGAGGCCAGTTTTATGCCTCAAAGGCATCGTGAAAGTAAATGCTATATACATTTACAGGCCAATATTCTGCTTACCAGTCATGTGGAAGCTGCTCACAGGGATAATTGCGCAGACACCTTCAGAAAAATTATTTTCTTCTAGATGAACAAGAGGGGTGCAGGCATAAGTGTAGGGGTAGTAAAGACCAATTTTTAATAGACAGAGTAATATTAAGGGGTTGTAAGAAGAGAAAAACTATTATTATTGATTAATATTATTGATTATGTTATAAAACGATTATCCGAAAGCTTTTGATCTGATCCTACATTCAGGGATCATTGAATGTTTGAATTTGCTTGGTATTGCATCGAATGTTAAACGACTAGTGAAGCAAAGTACGGAAAAGTAGAAAACAGAGCCACCAGCATACGGAAAATGTTTAGGAACAATAGAAATTAAGAGAGGTATATTTCTATATTTATATATAAGGGCACAGTTTTTTATCGCTGCATTTTATTCTGTGCATGATTCCATTGACAATGATGTTGCGAAAAGCTAAAGCTGGATATGAATTCAAGGGTAGACATCAAAAGGTGAAACATTTCTTATATACGGGTGATTGCAAGCTGTATGGTGAGGGTGAAAACCAAGTAAGTTCCCTGCTTGACACTATGTACAGCACTGGCATCAGGATGGAATTCGGGCGAAAGGAATGTAGTGTTTTAGTACTGAAGGGAGGCAAGGTTCAACATTTGGATGGACTGATGTTACCATATGGAGGTGTTCTGAAGTAAATTGACGAAGAGAGATTTAAGCATTTGGGGCTTTGGGAAAAGATATAATGATGAAGGAGGAAATGAAACGTAAAACGAGGGATAAATTCTTCCATAGATTAAGGCTGGTCCTGAAGTCGAAACTGAACGTCGAAACAAGACTGCAGGTATTAATACTTTAGCATTGTCAATCCGTAGATTCAACTTGACACGACTCGACTGGACTTGACTCGCCTCGACTTGACTCGCCTCGACTCTCCTTGCTGGGTTTTGAGTCTTGTGAATATGTTATACAAACCAGATCAAGTAGTACAAGGTTGCCAGCTCTTTACTTTTTCCTTCTTGGACTACACCACTTTTAAAGTGGTTATCTATCTCAACAATATTTTCCTGTATTGTAAAAATCAATTTAGTTTTTTTTATTGCCCATGTATGATAATTTATGCCATTTGTTTATGACAGCGCGAGTAAACGTTGTTTTTTCTTTTAAGGAAAAACGTAAAATTGAAAGCTTTACTGGTGTTTTCTTAAACTAATCCACGGTTTTGTGTATTAATATATTCTGGAAACCATAAAGATCTCTCAAAAAGAAGTTGTACTTGCTGACATAGCAGGTAGTTCTTTAAATAAAGGTTGCTAATGACAAAAGTAGCGACAATGCGAAAATGTTGTTTTGCTGAAAGATTACTTCGGGGATCACAACTTACACGAAGAATAATAGCAGTGCCTCCTGACAACGGTGATAGACTTGAAAAATTTTCCAAAAGGTAGTATTTAATAATTCAAAACCTGATATCTTTTTCATATAGGGGTTTTGTACCTATTTTTGATCGATTCGCTTTTCTTTTGTCGACCATAGGAATATCTGAGAATGGTACATGATAAAGAAAGGAAGATGATTGTGCAACAACAGGAAGTGCAAATGGTAAGTAAATTGTTTTGTTTTGATAAAAAAATACTTGAGAATTGAACGCAATTTCTTGCCTCTGCGTGTTTATGTGTGTGATTGAATACATTGCCGATATTAATATATATATATATATATATATATATATATATATATATTATTAATATCGTTAAGTATAAATGGTTGGGATGTAGCTATTCTCACATGGTCTTGACCCTTGTCGTTTTTCATTTTCATGTTTTGAAAAAGCATATCTTTAATTAATATTTAAAACGTCGATTATTCTTCTCCAAATTTAAGTTATTTGTCTCTACAGATATAATGATATTTGACCTGAAGGGTGTAATGTAAAATTAAAGCACTTTTTTATTGAATAAATATATCGTGTTTTAAATTGTCGTTTTAGTTGCTTTGCCCGGCAAAAGTGTTACGGTATTCCGTACCGGAATCAATTATGATTTTATTAAACTATTTCACAGGTCAACATATATATTTTTGTGCAAGCAAAGGTGGTGTTGATTTTGATCCGTTATGGGGTGCCGGAGTAAAAATGACATCTATTTTGCCTAGTTAGCTCACGTTTTCTCTCTTTGACAAGTGATGATTTCAAGCAGAATCCTGGTGTTTACACCTGCTAATGATAAACAGTTTTTCAAAGCAGGCATAAACAGAAGTTAAAAAGTGCTAGAAGGGCTACCTTAACACTAGGTAAGTAGCTGCTGAAAAGGTTTTTACCTGATCGGTAGATAAATCATTTTGAGTACTCATAATCAGCTCTAGAACTGCAATCAGCAAGTACATATTTAAAAAATACAAAGTTGACTTTTTAAAAGGTTGTTTAATGAAGACAATCTCATTACCACCTTTGGCCAGTTGGCTTCAGTGTGGCACTGGGCGAGAACAATGATATCAGGGTTACAAATTCCCACAATTTCTCTACGAGAGATGCAGAGACAACATGGTACTCTGGGTCAAGAATTGCTGCTCGGTTATGAAAAAAACCCAGCTGACAATTGGAGACAAGAGCGTCTTCGCCGAAACATTGATACCATGGGAAAACGCTATATTCCAACCATATTTCAGCTTAAATTATCTTGTTGTGTAATCCTCATGAGCTTTCTGATGCCTGCTGAAAGAAACATTGCATCCGTTATAGTACTGAGATTATGCTTAGCAAGAAATATAAGCACTTAAAAAAGAAAAGCGGGCGCTGAAACAATGTTCAATGCCTCAAAATTTTATTCGTTTTTGAAGTTTAGTGCCAATTTTAATTATGTTCGTTTGAATTTCAGGCAGCACGAAAAAAGGGCAACATGACATCCTGCGTTAAAAGAGCTGTTAAAGACGCAGCAGAATTCAATGCCAGACTAAACATGGAAAGAAAAGAAGAACGGTGTCTTTATTTTGATATGCAGACTCAGGTACGCAGCAGTGGTATTCTTCCAAGTGTTTTCCATTGAAATGAAATATATTTTAAATTAGTTTACTGCTGTTATTTTGAATGACAGATCCATTTTCAAAGGAAGACCATTCTTTGTATTATTAGTAGTTTCAGGTATGTTGTGTAAGCACGTAGGTGTCATATTTTATTCTGGCCTTCCTGTAGTCTATTGTATCAAATGGTTTCCTATACTTACAGCTAAAATGTCTATGCAGCATTTCGGANAACGTAAAAGGAGCAGTGTCAAATAAACTACGCAAGGCAACCGAGAAGGTCAACATCGTGATAGCGAGAATTAAGACCAACACGATGGAGGAAACCAACAGATTGATATATGCTGGAGCAGTCATTGTTGGAGAAGAACTTGGCAAACCACAACACAAAGGACAATAAACCAGCGTGAGAGAAACGATTAGAAAATAAGCTGAAAAGACAGATACAAGATTTATCTAGACTGGAGGAGAGCACCAGAGCAAAGAACAAGTCACGGAAATATCAGACGATACACTAATAGAACAACACAGTACAGACAGAACAAAATATTTGAGAAAAACCAGAAAAGATTCTATGAGGTGCTCGAAGAAAAGGAACACGCAGACGCCCAGCTAGATGCAGAGAAAGCTAAAATCTGTTGGACTAACTTCTGAGGAAATGCATTGAATCATCAACTGTACGCAAGCTGGGTAAAAGAGATGAGGGAAGAGAATACCGGGATATAAACCCAGAGAAATGACTATGGAGATGGTTCAGAAAGCGTGCAAGGACATGTCACCATGGAAAGCCCCTACGCCTGATGGCGTTCAAGGCTTTTGGATCAAGAGATTCACATCTCTTCATGCGCGGATTGCAGAACAGCTGTGTGAAGTAAGGACGAGATCTAATGTACCATCTTGGATGACAAAGGGCAGGACTGAACTCGTCCCAAAGAATCCAGTGAAAGTCAATATACCATCCAATTTCCGCCCAATAACATGCTTCCCATGATGTGGAAACTGTTGACATCAATGACTAGCGACAAGATATATGAGCATCTGACTGAACAGGAACTGTTACCATGGAAGCAAAAGGGATGCACTAGAGGAGGAAGAGGAACAAAGGAACAACTGATTATGGACAAGGCCGTGATGAAAAAAAGTAAAGCGCGCTTGACCAATTTAGCGGTGAGGTGGATCGTCTACAAGAAAGCGTATGGTATAATACCTCGCTCGTGGATTGAAGAATGGCTGGCGATGTACAAAATAGACTCAAAGATAAGAAAGTTCATGACGAATTTTATGCAAAGATCAATCATCTCCTCTATATGGACGACCTAAAACTATTTGGCAAATCAAAGAAAGATGTTGAAACAATGATGAACACAGTGTGGGTGTTCAGTGAAGACATTGGATGCAGTTCGGAACAGACACGAGTGCCATCTCTGTACTCAAGAGGGGAAATTTGGACAGTCAGAACAATGACATCGTTCTGGGGAATCAGGAGAGTATATGATCACTTGATTCAAACAATTGCTACAAATACCTAGGGATGTTAAAGCTTGATAATATCAAGCACAATGACATGAAAGGCAGAAAAGAAACAGTACTTAAGACGGCTACGTAAGATATTGAAGTCTAAACTGAATTCTGGCAACCTGATTGAAGCAATCAACACCTGGGCTGTATCATTAGTCAGATATGGAGGAAGAATTATAGATTGGAACCAGCAGGAACTGGAGATCATGGAACGAAGAACGAGAAAGTTACTGCATGCCTATGGGGCATTGCACCCAAGGGCGGATGAGAACCGCCTCTATGTCCGAAGAGAGGATGGTGGGAGAGGCCTGATTAGCATCCTAGAAATAGTTAGGTACGAAGATAAGAGAAACACAGAGAGATAAACGCAAAGAAGAATAGCATAGCAAGGTTATGCATGGACAGCACACAGACGAAAAAATGTTCGGCTCAGAAAAGTTGGCAATGGCTTAAGAGAGGGAGTTTGAAGCGACAGACAGAGAGCTTACTCGTTGCAGCCCAGGACCAAGCATTGAATATCAACTAAAGAAAAACAAAAGTCGAGCATAGCAGAGAGTCAGCCTTGTGTAGAATGTACAAGACCAAGAATTAGACTGTTTGGCATATCATCAGCGAATGCAGCAAACTGGCCCAAACTAAATACAAGGCAAGGCATGACAAAGTTGCAGGCGCAGTGCATTGGAGCCTCTGTAAGCTGTACGGACTGTCTCACACTAAGGCGTAGCACGACCACAGAGCAGAAAGGATTGTTAAAAAAGAAGATATGAAGGTTCTGTGAGACTTTAATGTCTACGTTGATAAGCAAATAGAAGCGGGAAAACCTGACATCAATGTGGTCAGGGGATATCGACAACGGATGCAAAGATGATGGGAAGAAAGAGGTATTTTTCAACTGACGGAACATAGATTATTTGATCAAGTCAAAGCAATAACAAAAAATCACTAAGTGACGGAGAGCTCGAAGTTATCAAAAGATGAGTATTAGAAAACAGCGACCAAAGAGATGGAGGAACTGAAGTTAGATTTCAGAAAAGGGAACAAACGGATGATTGGATGAATGCCGACAACCAACAAGAGGGTAGTAACAATAGTGCACGCGGGGTAAGAACTTTAAATTCTATTAAGGATAAATGAAAGTACCGGAGACATGGCAGATAAGCAAAAAAATGCAATGTGATGGAATTAAGGCAAGATTAGTGGAGCGCAATGACAAGAGTATTTGTTACCTGAAGAAAGCTAACCAATGAAAGCTCAACCAAGAAACTCAAAAGGGTAAATAAGGTTCTCAAGTGCATCAGATCAAATATCACTGGCCTGAGTAATTTGATCAAAGCAGCAGGTATATTTGCGTAAAATATGGGTATGGATGTTACAAAAATGCCGAAAGGGCCGATAGAGGAGGCGAGAAGAAGGATCCCGGGAAGAAAAGAATACAAGAGAGCATGAAATGACTTTTAAATGACATTTCTGTGCTTGATTGAAAAGATAAAGGAGACCTTAGAAATTAGAAGAAATACGTTCAATTGAATTTAATGAAGATTAATTATGGCATTGGAAAAAAAGCAATGGAGGTGGCAGTTTAAGAGTTCAAGCAAAGTCTCAACGAGTAAAGCAATACAGACAAAATAGATTATGCAGAGTAGATCAAAAGAGGTTTTATTAGGAAGTAAACGGGGAATGTGCAAGTAACGTAATGATGCCAGATAGTGATGAAAGACAAAAGTTTTGGAGTAATTTTTGTGGAAAGTTAATACAGTACAAGAAAGATGCCGATTGGCTTAAAGAATTGAAGAAAACAACTTTTAGCCCACAACAAGCACAAATATAATTAAGCCTGAAACGTTAAGAAAATCAACAGAAAAGTGAGCTGTTGAAAGTCGGCAGGACCAGAGGGGGCTTAATTGAATCACGCGGTTTAGTGCATGTCAAATACTAATTACTGAAAAGCTCAACACCTTCCTTAGTGATGAACAAAAGATGCTGGAGTGGCTGATGAAGGTGAGGCCAGTTTTATGCCTCAAAGGCATCGTGAAAGTAAATGCTATATACATTTACAGGCCAATATTCTGCTTACCAGTCATGTGGAAGCTGCTCACAGGGATAATTGCGCAGACACCTTCAGAAAAATTATTTTCTTCTAGATGAACAAGAGGGGTGCAGGCATAAGTGTAGGGGTAGTAAAGACCAATTTTTAATAGACAGAGTAATATTAAGGGGTTGTAAGAAGAGAAAAACTATTATTATTGATTAATATTATTGATTATGTTATAAAACGATTATCCGAAAGCTTTTGATCTGATCCTACATTCAGGGATCATTGAATGTTTGAATTTGCTTGGTATTGCATCGAATGTTAAACGACTAGTGAAGCAAAGTACGGAAAAGTAGAAAACAGAGCCACCAGCATACGGAAAATGTTTAGGAACAATAGAAATTAAGAGAGGTATATTTCTATATTTATATATAAGGGCACAGTTTTTTATCGCTGCATTTTATTCTGTGCATGATTCCATTGACAATGATGTTGCGAAAAGCTAAAGCTGGATATGAATTCAAGGGTAGACATCAAAAGGTGAAACATTTCTTATATACGGGTGATTGCAAGCTGTATGGTAAGGGTGAAAACCAAGTAAGTTCCCTGCTTGACACTATGTACAGCACTGGCATCAGGATGGAATTCGGGCGAAAGGAATGTAGTGTTTTAGTACTGAAGGGAGGCAAGGTTCAACATTTGGATGGACTGATGTTACCATATGGAGGTGTTCTGAAGTAAATTGACGAAGAGAGATTTAAGCATTTGGGGCTTTGGGAAAAGATATAATGATGAAGGAGGAAATGAAACGTAAAACGAGGGATAAATTCTTCCATAGATTAAGGCTGGTCCTGAAGTCGAAACTGAACGTCGAAACAAGACTGCAGGTATTAATACTTTAGCATTGTCAATCCGTAGATTCAACTTGACACGACTCGACTGGACTTGACTCGCCTCGACTTGACTCGCCTCGACTCTCCTTGCTGGGTTTTGAGTCTTGTGAATATGTTATACAAACCAGATCAAGTAGTACAAGGTTGCCAGCTCTTTACTTTTTCCTTCTTGGACTACACCACTTTTAAAGTGGTTATCTATCTCAACAATATTTTCCTGTATTGTAAAAATCAATTTAGTTTTTTTTATTGCCCATGTATGATAATTTATGCCATTTGTTTATGACAGCGCGAGTAAACGTTGTTTTTTCTTTTAAGGAAAAACGTAAAATTGAAAGCTTTACTGGTGTTTTCTTAAACTAATCCACGGTTTTGTGTATTAATATATTCTGGAAACCATAAAGATCTCTCAAAAAGAAGTTGTACTTGCTGACATAGCAGGTAGTTCTTTAAATAAAGGTTGCTAATGACAAAAGTAGCGACAATGCGAAAATGTTGTTTTGCTGAAAGATTACTTCGGGGATCACAACTTACACGAAGAATAATAGCAGTGCCTCCTGACAACGGTGATAGACTTGAAAAATTTTCCAAAAGGTAGTATTTAATAATTCAAAACCTGATATCTTTTTCATATAGGGGTTTTGTACCTATTTTTGATCGATTCGCTTTTCTTTTGTCGACCATAGGAATATCTGAGAATGGTACATGATAAAGAAAGGAAGATGATTGTGCAACAACAGGAAGTGCAAATGGTAAGTAAATTGTTTTGTTTTGATAAAAAAATACTTGAGAATTGAACGCAATTTCTTGCCTCTGCGTGTTTATGTGTGTGATTGAATACATTGCCGATATTAATATATATATATATATTATTAATATCGTTAAGTATAACTGGTTGGGATGTAGCTATTCTCACATGGTCTTGACCCTTGTCGTTTTTCATTTTCATGTTTTGAAAAAGCATATCTTTAATTAATATTTAAAACGTCGTTTATTCTTCTCCAAATTTAAGTTATTTGTCTCTACAGATATAATGATATTTGACCTGAAGGATGTAATGTAAAATTAAAGCACTTTTTTATTGAATAAATATATCGTGTTTTAAATTGTCGTTTTAGTTGCTTTGCCCGGCAAAAGTGTTACGGTATTCCGTACCGGAATCAATTATGATTTTATTAAACTATTTCACAGGTCAACATATATATTTTTGTGCAAGCAAAGGTGGTGTTGATTTTGATCCGTTATGGGGTGCCGGAGTAAAAATGACATCTATTTTGCCTAGTTAGCTCACGTTTTCTCTCTTTGACAAGTGATGATTTCAAGCAGAATCCAGGTGTTTACACCTGCTAATGATAAACAGTTTTTCAAAGCAGGCATAAACAGAAGTTAAAAAGTGCTAGAAGGGCTACCTTAACACTAGGTAAGTAGCTGCTGAAAAGGTTTTTACCTGATCGGTAGATAAATCATTTTGAGTACTCATAATCAGCTCTAGAACTGCAATCAGCAAGTACATATTTAAAAAATACAAAGTTGACTTTTTAAAAGGTTGTTTAATGAAGACAATCTCATTACCACCTTTGGCCAGTTGGCTTCAGTGTGGCACTGGGCGAGAACAATGATATCAGGGTTACAAATTCCCACAATTTCTCTACGAGAGATGCAGAGACAACATGGTACTCTGGGTCAAGAATTGCTGCTCGGTTATGAAAAAAACCCAGCTGACAATTGGAGACAAGAGCGTCTTCGCCGAAACATTGATACCATGGGAAAACGCTATATTCCAACCATATTTCAGCTTAAATTATCTTGTTGTGTAATCCTCATGAGCTTTCTGATGCCTGCTGAAAGAAACATTGCATCCGTTATAGTACTGAGATTATGCTTAGCAAGAAATATAAGCACTTAAAAAAGAAAAGCGGGCTCTAAAACAATGTTCAATGCCTCAAAATTTTATTCGTTTTTGAAGTTTAGTGCCAATTTTAATTATGTTCGTTTGAATTTCAGGCAGCACGAAAAAAGGGCAACATGACATCCTGCGTTAAAAGAGCTGTTAAAGACGCAGCAGAATTCAATGCCAGACTAAACATGGAAAGAAAAGAAGAACGGTGTCTTTATTTTGATATGCAGACTCAGGTACGCAGCAGTGGTATTCTTCCAAGTGTTTTCCATTGAAATGAAATATATTTTAAATTAGTTTACTGCTGTTATTTTGAATGACAGATCCATTTTCAAAGGAAGACCATTCTTTGTATTATTAGTAGTTTCAGGTATGTTGTGTAAGCACGTAGGTGTCATATTTTATTCTGGCCTTCCTGTAGTATATTGTATCAAATGGTTTCCTATACTTACAGCTAAAATGTCTATGCAGCATTTCGGACGACTTTCAAGTATTTTTACGGAAACAATAGGAGCTCGCCATCATTGCTTTGAATTGACCTGTAACATAGCCATAGGTGATTTGCCATGTGTAAAATATCATGATATCCCTAATCGTTTCAAGGTCTTTGTAACAATAGCACTATTATAATGACAGGCTCGCTCTTGGCTTAGCTTTAGTTTTGATACATTTGAAATATGTCGATTCAATTTTTTTAGCTCATAAAAAGTCACGTTAATAATGTACAGTGATGCATTTATCATCATAATAAAATGCGAGAACAAAACATTTGGATAATTGTCTGATTGCTTTTGATTTTTATAATCCTAAAATGAGTCAAGTCAAGTAAAATACCTACTTTATTGAGAAAAGCAGAATTACAGCCCGTGTCAAACGGGTGAATTAGGTGACAATGAAGGAGCAAAGGAGGCTTTAGTAGGAAAATATATACGTACGTATGTGACAGATACTATAAACTTAGGTATCCAAATAATACGTAAGTAAAGAGATGTGCAGTTATGTGGATGAAAAAATTAGGATATTTTGGAAGGGAAAAGTGTCACCATTGATTTAGCTAACCAATTTTATTCTTGCTTTACTACTACAGGATCGACGTTTTTGTAAGTCAGGTATTTGTTCAAATAGGTGCCATCGGCGCATGTTGAATTCCCGAGAGTAGAGGTTAAGTTTTTATTTGGAAGAGAGACATATTTTGAAACTATAAATCGTTATTTGTTTTAATCTTAGAGTAATTTTGTACCAAAACATTTATACCATAAACCTTCTACCTTATTAGGGCCTTTACGTTTTGCATCACGTGTCATTACACGTGATTCGTATGAAGCACCTCTAATCAGAACACGTAACTCAGAAGCAGTTTAGGAGATAAAAATTTAGAGTTGATGAATTTATTGATATGTTGACCACTCATAATTCTTAGTTTTTAAGGAAAAATTTTTAGGCTTATTTTTGGGTCTCCGTTATTTTTCTCCAGTGTTAGACTTTTGCCTTGTACTTTATATGTTTCTTAGCCATAACAACAAGAACAACAAATAGCACAACATAAATTTTATGGGTTATGCAGAGGCACCTAGAGACCAGTCACAAACATCGTCTTCGTAGAAACAGCAAGTTTCATTGAGAAAAGCTAAGAGGGCGCTTTCGTTCCACTAGGGTGGGTGGGCAAAACAAATTATCTTAAGCATGTGTAGAGCAAATGCCCCCAAAACACCAATCATTTCAAGCCAAATCTGCAACCTAGTCTGTAGGTTAAGAACTGGATCTCAATCGATATTTTTCAGCGACCCTCTTCCACAGATGGTTGTCATACTCTGCACGGTACAAGTATCCAATCAAATGCAAACAATAATCAATTCAAAATAGCTACACAAAGTTGCGAGAGTTATTGACTGCGAGAAAAATTCTTTTTGTTGTTTAAGTGTTCATGTTACGCATGCTAACCAAAATTCAAAGAATGTGAACGAATGGAGAGAAAAAAAGAAGCAGGGTTGGATTCTTTCATTTGTTGAAGATGGTGTGACGTGGAATCACACGTTTTAATATATTGACAGTATTTAAAACTACAGCTAAATGGTTAGTCAAAAGCGTTAGTTGATCGCATCATGCTCTTACAACCAGGAAAGGATTATTTAAAATTTATGGAGTTGCAACCGTATACATGTTATTTATTGATTACCTCATTGGCGCATGTGGTATTGCAAAAACATGTTTTTATGAGATCCGTACGTGACAAGATTCGCCTGAAAAAATTAGCATTTTTTATTTTTTGAATTTGTTTGGAAGTGATAAATGCAATGAGCTATTTCCCATCGTGCACTAAGAAGTTTGATACACCCTCATGACCGTATCACTACCATATTGTTTGCTTTCTTCAATAGTTCTTGCCCCCTGATGTCACGTTCAACTAATATGCTGTATTTTTTTTTTTAAAGAATGATGACTTAATTGAGAAAAGACGTTTATTAAGAGATAATTATTTAGTGGAGAAATAAGATACCGGCTGTTATAAACCATGACATTCTTTTACATTTTTAATTCTCGATTTTTTCCCCTGTAATGACTTGTTTCCTGCAGCTAATTCACGTACCACGGAAACGAGTGAAGCCAGTCAAAAGAAGGAGATCCCGCTATCCGGTTGCTTTAATGCCAGGTCAATTTCAGGACTACTACAAAATGTAAGTAAAAGCAAAACTTTGTATATTTTGTTGTAAGAAAAAAGTAACAGATGCATTTGCTTCAGACGTAGTGATGGTTCATGGGTTATTTACAATTGCTCCAGAACACGTAGAAAAGAATTGTTGTTCTTATTTTCCCAAGAAGAATATCACCGTCGTCTGTTGGTTACAGTGGATGACAATGATATTCTTCTATGGTTACTTTGGAAGCGCAGATCTCTTTTCGTAGGAATAGGGATCATATCACTTTCTTGTGGGCTTTTGATTTAGTATAAAAATGCTGTTAGCGAATGTAAGTACAATGTCATTAACTTTACAAAGTTTTTCAGGTGTGGTACTATAAGGACTAGGTGCCTTGTCCTCATTCATTCGTTCCCTAAGCTTTTCATACCCACCACTGCTAAAAGGTCCTGTCCAGTTATTTATTTCATTATCCCGACGAATGATAGTTATCGGGGCACTTCTATTCGTAGTTCATGGCTTTTTGCCTATTAAAACTTTGCAATAGCTATACCAATTTTTACTCTGTGTTCTCTGCTGTTACTCTTCAAAATACCTTTTTTTGTTATTTTTCTTGCTTTAATTTTATCAAGGATTTTCTTGCTTCCTCAATGTTTTTATATGTGTATTCTGCTTAGTTGCTGAACTTGCTCTTCGCCAAGTACTTTTTCTTATACCTTGTTTAACTCTTATTTTCTCGCTCAGGTTGTCATGTTTCTCGTTATTAAGTGCATTGTGGAAGTTGCGTATGCAGTTTGAATTTCGCACTTGCCTTTTTTATTTCGATCATTATTCCAATCTTTTACCTTTTGACATCCGGCTTTCATTGAAATTGGTTTTAGAGGTTTCTTTGTTTGCCATGATGGAGTGCGAGTATTTGTAATTTATAGTGTCTGTACCTTGGTTTTGTATTACAGCTTATCTGTTGTAAACTCGCACTGATACTTTATTTTGTAAATCTTCATTTGCTTTTATAACTCTCCAGTCATGCTTTTTTCTCCTTGGTGTTGGTGTTTTGGTTCATACTCCATCTGCTTTCTTAACTTATTCCCCGGTGACCTGCCTCAATCTTCGAGGTGGTTTTTTTTCTATTTTCGATATCTTGATATAAAGTCAATCTGAGATTTGCAATTTATAACTTTTGACCTGAGGGTAAAAAATTTACCCCTTTTTGTTTATTTGGTGTTTGGTATCAATAGGTCTTCATGTGAATAATAAGTAACTTTAGATAACTTTTCTTGTTGATCTATTGCTTTATCCCCACCCTCTACGGATACATAATGTACTATGACGATACTTGCTTAATTTTGGTTCAAGTGGGCTACTAGTATGTGATTGTTATAAGATATTACTTAAAATAAGGCAGCTGACGGACCTTTGTTTAGTAATAATCCAAGACCGCCAATAGCTGTGTCGTTTGCATTTCTGACAGCAGCCGGCAGGTTACGACCACTAGATCCAAATGAACAATTTTATGGTCTGCTACACTAAGTGCCGGTTCAGATTTCAGTTAATTTGTTTACTTCAAGAGAGGAGTGTGCCAGGGCTGTATGACATGACCCGAACTGTTCATGGGATATGTTGGGAGAGACAGAAGGCATGCATGCAATAGCTTTCGATATCCAGACGACACTGTACTTTTAACGGTCTCTCAGAAAGACCTGCACACATTGCTGAGCAAGGTGGTCTAAGCAAGCAGGGAGAAGGGTCTGATCATTAGTGGGAAGAAAGCACTGTGCATGGCTATGGCGTAAAGCACGCCAAACAACATGTAACATCACAGCTGAAAGAGTACAAATAAAACAAACCGAAGCATTAATTTTCTAGGCAGTATGACTACCTCACATGGAAAGGTATTTTCTGAGATCAAAAGAAGGATTGCAGTAACAGATGGGGTATTCACTAAAATATTTTTTTTAAGACGAACACACTGCTATGTTTACACAGATATATTCTACAAATTTGAGGGTTCCACTTTGTACAAAACATCAGAAAGTAGAATGTAAGGTGCTGAGGTGTGACGTCTCTGAAGAATGCTAACAATGACATGGCCACAAAGAATAAATAGTATAGAGGTAAAGCGGAGTACAGCAGTGAAAGAAAACATAATGCGATTAATAAGAAAACGACAACTTGTTTTTCTTGTACGTATCATTTGGAACGAAAATTTGGAGCTTTTCATCTTATGATATCAAGATCGTGTATGTATTGCAAGATAAATTATAGGTATTGCAATTCCACTTGATATCAAGGATTATGACGTGTGCAAAAACGAGGCTTGGCTACGGTTAATTTTGAAGCGAAGCGAGCTTGAAATCGCAGTGAAAACACTGTTTTACAAAGTTTACATTAAATATAAACTTTGTAGATCGAAACAACGTTGTTCTTCGTTTTGAGACTAGTCAAATACCTTTTTATTCCAATTTTTGAGTGTACTTCAAGTTTTATTTTTTCTAATCTCAATTACATGTTACATAGGTTTCCACTTTAATTTCGATGTCACGTAGGCTTTGATTTGGTTGAGCTTCGTAATACAAAATTTTTAATTTGGCTTTAAAATTAGCTTAGCTTATTCTCGTTGTGATATCTCGTGTGAGCTTCTATTGGGCTGGGCTTAGTTTTACAGAATCAAACTGAATTGAATAGACTGAGATTTTGTTTTGGTTTGAATACTAGCAAAACTATAGCCTTCATGTTACTGTATGGTTTCCGTGTCATTTGGACTTTGTTTCACTCATATCCACTTTTCTAGGCTTTCATTAAGCGGGGCTACTTTTCAAATAGTTTTTTATTTGCTTGGCTTGTAGATTAAAGGCCAGCCTAACTTCACTTTGACTCGTATGGAAAGCAATATACCTCTCGTTTTTGATGGGCTTATTTGCAGATCTTTCTTTTATGTGGGGGTTTAATTTGGCAGGGTTTGATTTCAGCCTGTAATTAAATGAATATAAGATTAAAAGACCGATGCAGTTAAATAGCGTAGTTTTCGTATTTTCCTGCTGACTGTCTTGAAAACAGTACAATTTTGTAAAAGAAACATTAACTTCATATCCTACATAATTTACTCACTAATTTTTTATTATACTTATTTATATACACATTACTAAGTATAATCATCATAGCAGAGCGAAACAAAGATATTTTGCATACCCATTGTATTATACAAGACGCTATTCGTCTTCGGCGTATCGCCTTTTCTATATACTCAATTGCATTTTATTCGACAAGCTGTCTTTGGACTTGTGTATAACGGACATTTGATCGGAGAACAAGAATCATAGAAAAAGGACACTATTGGATTCTTCTTTGGGTTGTTTTAAAGCATTTTTATTCTTTGTTCTTTGATTTGATAACGGAATGTCACATTTTGCGAGTCACATATTCATAGAAGCAGATACAATGGGTGTGCTGAATATCTCTGTTTAACCCCTTTCTTTGGTGCTAAAAAAATTTTTATTTTTATCATTTATAAATCTCAATAATTGATTGTTTGACCAGTCTCTCTTCTAAAATTGAACACAATTGCTTGTTATTCTGACAGAATTGTACTTGAGAAATGTAGATTCACCTTTGGTAGGTAGAACATATTCAGCGAAAATTATATTTCCTGCTTACCATATAACGGAGGTAGTTCATCATCTTTGCCCTTGCATTCGCAGCAGCATTAGAAGTCTTACTTGCCATGGTTGAAATGTGGCAAATTAAAAAGTATCATATAGGTGCTTTTTTCCTTCTTCGTATCTTTTTTTTCTGACTTTCTATGATGTATTTGATATAAAATATAATTTCTCCTAATTGTTTGTATCATTGCTGGTTTTACCGATATTTGCAACCACCAACCAGCAAACACCCCTGTCCACCTACAAGCCCGCCGCTTTTGTTTTTTTGTTTTGTTAATTTTTTTGGCAGGGCCCTTGCAATGTCAACCTGGACTTGATCAGGCCTTCTTTCTACATCTACTAAAGTTTATTCAAGTGCATTTCTTTTCCAACATTTGAATGCAACTTATTTTTGGACCAAATTACTTTTGGTAGAATGTTTTAGTGTCTAGAAATTTAGACGTCGCCTAGCTATATCTAAGACCTGCGAACTGAAACACAAGTAACATTAAATTAACAGTAGGGAAGACTAATATCTACATTTTGATTTGGTATTAGACACCGCCTACCAAGGATCAAAATTAACTGCGTTTCTAATAATCTCTATTAATTAATCTCTGTGGTTGCGTCTCTTGAATTTTCCACTTCACAAACAAAATTATTAAGGTAACAGTACTTTTTTGTGTGTTCCCTTTTCTTCCATTTTTTTTCCTTTTCGCTGACATTGATTATTTATATGTCGTGGTTTACTTGAGCAACATGAGTTTTCTTTGTGAAATATTTAGGCATGATTGAAACTGTTGTGTTTATGAAAAACAAACCAAGAAATTTAGGTCTTGAGGCAAATAAACGATCAGGAACGTTGCCATGTTTTCCCGAAGTGGACTGTTTTTGTGTTGTTGTTGTTCTTTTAGATTGACAGCAGAAGAATTAAAGACACTTCCTCTTAACACTGTCCTTAAGAAGGCACCTAGTATTACTAATAGGTTAATGGTACCATCAAATCGAACGGTGGAATTTGTTGCTCCGTCTGGAATAATAACAGTAAGTGCCTCAAAGAATGTTCTATTTTGTTAGATAAACCACTTATAAATATTGGTAGTAAACGTCAAAGGTACCCGATGACCAGTAATAAGGAGGACTCCTGGAGTTTTGAAACCGTTTGCTTTCGTGGCTATGATAGAAGCATGTAGCTACAACATACGACTGAAGCTATGAAATTGGTTTTGAGTAAAGCTACATGGAATNGTGTTGTTGTTGTTCTTTTCGATTGACAGCAGAAGAATTAAAGACACTTCCTCTTAACACTGTCCTTAAGAAGGCACCTAGTATTACTAATAGGTTAATGGTACCATCAAATCGAACGGTGGAATTTGTTGCTCCGTCTGGAATAATAACAGTAAGTGCCTCAAAGAATGTTCTATTTTGTTAGATAAACCACTTATAAATATTGGTAGTAAACGTCAAAGGTACCCGATGACCAGTAATAAGGAGGACTCCTGGAGTTTTGAAACCGTTTGCTTTCGTGGCTATGATGGTTTTGAGTAAAGCTACATGGAATAAATCAGCATTGGGTATTAAAAGGAAAAACGAGAGTAAAATCCAGTTGTTTGAGTTATTGCTCTACCGTCATATTTTAGCGATTAGCTTAGTGTTAAAACGACATATAGGTGTATATTAAAAGATGAGCAGTAATAACCAATATTAAAAATAAAATAAAATCTCTCATATCATTTGACCGTGCGAGGCCGGAAAAAGGCTTGGAAAGCCTAGGGGCACTTTATAACCAATACCACTGGACAACTGCACCTTTTCCAGCCTGACATAGTGCAGCTTGGTACTGAGTTTGGTATTCTGATTTAGGAAGAACGGCAGGCTTTAAACATCAAGAATTGCGTCATTACTAGTATTGTCGAATATTCACCCGTCTTAGCAAAACTCATGATTATTCACTGATATTTAAATAAATAGGGAATTAATGTTACCAGTTATTCTGCACAGATAGTGTTGACATAAAAATTTCTCTTACATGTGTTCAAAGTTTCTATATTTACCTCAGAAGATTAGTTGCCTGACCACAGATATTGCTACAGACATAGCAAGAGGTAGTGGCAGTTTCCCAAAACATATTTCACGACTTTATTTTATTGGTTAGCAGTTTTATAGTCGTGTATTGCAAATGCACTTGTTTTTTTTCACCTTCATTTTTGTTTATTTTTGTTTTTATTTCTATTTGAGCAGTATTTGTAGCAGTAGTGATTTCATAGTAACCCATCGGCTTACCTTGCAAGGATTTTGTAGTTTTACCCTTGAATTACTGTTTACTTGGGTTTGTACACTTATTTGAAGATAGATGATGCCAGTCAACAAAGAACAACATTATATAAGAAAGTAGCTCTTTGAAATTAAAGAGCTTTTGCATCTCATGCCGAGGGACCGCTTTAAAACGCAGCATCCTAATTCTGACATTTAAGTCCTTGGCCTTCCATGGCGCATCTTCAGACCATGCTGTAAATACTTAATTCAATAATATTCTTAATATCGACGATGTCAGTGATTTTTAGGATTCAACTGAATGAGTTTTTGGACAGAGTTAGATTTATTAATTGTAGTAGTGGCTAATGTGAATGCTCCTTTAAAAGGCTGAGTTGGATAGAGGTTTCTGTGAATGGTGTGATCGATAAGCAGTCCATATCCCTACAACAGGCCCAGCCATTGCTGCTACTGCTACCACCACTACTTCTGCTACTACTACTACTACTACTACTACTACTACTACTACTACTACTACTACTACTACTACTACTACTACTACTACTACTACTACTACTGCCAATTTCAGGGCTGTTGGTACTACTTCTGACTTTTGATTCGAGACTGGAGTAGTAATACATTAACGAAATCGTTTCCTCGGTGATACCTGACTTTACCATTTTTTGACACATGTTAATGTTATGATTTCTATCTTTTACCGGCAAGAAATCTCCTATTGCATCATAGCGAAATCGTCTTTTTGGTAATTGTTTCTACCACAGATGGAAACGAAAAGTACACAAGACGGATGCACTGTCCAATCGTAGCTTACTGAGGGACCCCTCTTTACTCACTTCCAAATTGCATAACTGGCCCCCTATGCCCATACACAAAGATAGCATAACCCGCAATATCAGTACTGATTTCCATCACACAACAAAGAATCGAGGTGAATAAAACCACGGTGTCCTCTAATGTCACATCATTACAAACAAATGTTTCCATCGATGACACCTTGTATGTTTTTGCGCACCATCTTGAGCGTGCTGATTCATTGGCATCAAGTAATCCACTGAACCCAATAGGTACCTGAATGTATTATGACCACTTCTTACACAAGGTTCCTCTTTAACAGTAATATATACTCTCTAATCAACGAAGTACCAATGGGAGCTCCTAAATCATCGTTGATTGCTGAAATATCCATCTGAGCATTTAAACGCACAGCGTTACCATCAGCGCTGACCATTACCTCAATAATACATCATACCTTTTAGTTTCAACTCCAAACAGTGCCATCTCCACTCTGTTAGGAAAAACAAGAAGTATTATTTTAAACCCATACGACCTCAGAAAAGAAAAAAGGACACCTTTGGAAGTTTTCTTTATCCAATAGGTATCATGCAGAGGGTAAGCAGAGAACCTGTAACAGAACCACTGGAGCCAAAGATGAAAGGGTACCTCAGAATCACGTAAGACTTCCCTATACCACGAACACTAGTAAACACCTAAAACAAACTCTCCGACAACACAATACCCAGTGTTTCTTCTTCACAATGTTCCCCTTAAAGAATGTACTGTTAAGACCAAATGACCAAGCCCTGCGTGAAGAAAGGAAAAGTATCATTTAGAAATATGGCTTCAAACTTGAAAGGAAGCAAAACAACAGAGACAAAAGAGGTATGGCACCACACTCAAAAATTGTACTGAAAGCACATACGTGCTTTGTTTACAGTAGTTATTAAAAGTGATTTTTCATCTATCTCCATTTCAACTGTAAAGTTCTTAAACATAATTTTAGACAATGTGATATTTCTAACTGTATGTAATCCTTTTAATGGTGCATTGAACTATTAATGTCACCCAAAGAGCATTATTCTGGTGTCTTATAAGTAGATAGTATACCCTGGAGACACTATATCTTTTAATGGAGCAATTTTCGTGTTTTCGTCTAGCAACCTCACATTGTCACACAAGAAAGTGAAAGCGAAGAAGACGGTCTTACTGGGAGCGATGGGGACGGAGACTTTGTAACGCCAAAAAAATTGCCATTTTCGGACCACGTGAATCTAAAAGGCAATATAACTGAAAACATGGTAAGTCTTTCCATTTTTTTAAAGAGTGGCGGAGACACAAAAACGGTATTTAAATCGACATCATTTAGAGCCACGCCCATTTCCACCAGGTTAAGTATCGTAAATTATAAACTGAAAATCAATACATAGACATATGTACTTCTAATAATGACGTGTTGGAACAAATGTACTAAGGTCTGAATAAACGTTTGGTATTTAATTTGAAGTTTCTGATAACTTTGTCCATAATCCAGAGCTTCTTTGCTAGGAAAGGTAATAGCCGGTGTTTTTCTTTTTTGTTTTGAGCATCATGGATCTAGTTCAGTTCTCCTAGAAGCGCTTTGGTTAAAAAATACTCGTAAGCTGATTGTTTATACCAGGCTCTTAGATCTTTCTTTTATAAGGGCCTGTGCTCTTTATTATCTGGAACGAAATCTTATATAGATATTGTGCTTCATATCAGGATCTTATTAGAAATTCTGGGATACTTAAGAAAGTTTAGATGTAAAAGTTTTAAGCAAAATACACTTGGAACCTTTTATTGCATATTTGTAGGATGCGCTGAATTTGCACCAGAATGTTTTTTGATGTTCCCATACTATTTTCATAATGATTTTAGATACATGTTCTTGCTTTGTACACACGATATGGAAACATAATCGCTTGCTTTTTACAAATGTTGTGTATTAAGAGAATTGTCATCAGCAGCGAATTACAGAAAATTTAAATACTGTAACTTGCACCGCACCGCAACTCCTTATTTTTTCGGCGCAAAATGTCAAATAAACCATACCTTTCTGATATAGATTAAACGGAGAGTCGGGAAGTTTATGCCCGGCCATCAGAGGCCATCCCATAAATTAGACCTGCAAATAGCTGAAAAACATACAAATATTTATCAAGAATATTTAAATGTAATTATTATTTGAATTTAATAGAAAATTTCTAAAATGGTTAATAAATACAAAAAACAATGTTTAGTTAGTAAATATACGCAGAACATAATGCAACGTTAAGCTCGCTTTAAAGAACAGAAAGTCGATTTTTTCACCTCCCAGTCTTCAGTTTTTTGCTCATGCTGTTGTAGAAAATGATAAGGTAAAACAGACGTCAGCATTTCCTGCAGTAATTGTAAGCATACCGAAATTTTTGATTAAAAATCTACGAAGTGTGGTACTGAAAAGCCTAAATATGTTATGTTATATGTCTCTCAGGTTAACTTCACTGGGATAACTTAAATAAACATGGTGAAAAATACACATCCTTGTATAACACCTCTTTTGTCCGGTGGTTTAATAATCTTATTCCTTAACAACAACAATTCGTTTGTTTTTGTATTTTGAATTAAATCAAACCAAGTTTATTACTATACAGTGTCGTCATAAATCCGTGTATCTCTGCTATCCTTCTACTAGTACCCGATTTATTCTCCTTATATACAGATATATATATATATATATATATATATATATATATATATATATATATGTGTGTGTGTGAGTGTGTGTGTGTGAGATTGTAAAACTATAATAGGTCAAATAATGCCATTCATCATAATAATAATGTCTTTTTGTATATTCCTATATTCTATTATAGCATTGACATTTTTTTCTTAAAATCAAGACTAGTTAATATTTGCTCCTTTATACGAATGCTGCTTTTTTGTAAGGACGTTAAGCCAGACAACTTTAGTCAGACTACAGGTAAGGTAGCATGAATTTTTAAGTTTCTCGTAAAGGAGAAATAATATCATATCCAGATTTACCTGCAGACATAATGTTTTTATTCTATGCAGCTACGGTTTGAATGTCACACTGGTACTATCCAAATTGAGAGTTTTGATATAGGATCGAATTTAGCACTACTTGACCAGACACTAATCGTTTACGTATTCTTTTCCACTACTTAAGCTTTCTAAAGCAAGGAAAGGTGGGGGGGGGGGGGAGATTATTGTTTATAAAACGACTTATTTCAGTTTTATCTACTTGCAGGGGAATTTCCTCAGTATAGTGCTATGGTATTAATAGCTTTGGAAACTGAACTGAAGTAATCCTAAAAAGCAGCTGTTTGTAGATTTTTTATTCTCTTGATATTGTGTGTAATATCAGGTTAAGCATCTCGTAAACTATTCTGTCCTTTGGTGAGATTTGAGCTTGCTTCCTTTAAAAGACAAGTAAGATATTTTTGTTGTGATAATCATGACACGATTTAACCAAATGTCTATGAAATATAACTCTTTACACGTTTTGAGGCCTAACTACACATTACGAACTTACAAATATAACTTGGTGACCTATAGTTCCAGCTCTAATAATCTGTTTTATAGTTAGCTTCTTGTCATCAGAACACTGTTTGGAATTCTCTATTCTGCAAACGGGTATATTTTCTCGCACTGAGTAAACTAATTGGTGTATCTTCTGCCACGTAACGTTAATAACAAGAACATCAAATTTCTCATTTGAGAATTCATGTTTAGTTAAGTCCCTTACTTTTTTTTATTGTCGACACGCTTTTGCACCTTCAGTCCAATTGATAAAATCATTTTACGAATTCGGTATTTGAAATTTCCTCTCGCAATCTTGTGGTCAGTTTCGCATATAGCACTCCGCGATATGCACACATTGCTGGTATCAACTAAGTCTTGCTTGCGGGAAATTACAAAGCCACTCATGCAGCCATGTTGTGATTTAAGATGAAAACATGTAACTCTGTTTGATTCTTATTGGAAGTGTGTAAATAGAGCACAAAAGATAGTTCCAGTAGTTTCAATCAAATGTTATTAATTTTACAATAGCATGGTGTGTAAGGGTATTTCAATTGCGATAGTGTCTTCCAACTATTGCATACAGCATCTCAAAATATCAGCTTTCAACTGTTTGTTTGTGGATATAATAGCAAGACTACAGTTGCTATAGAATTTAGAGGTTTTAGAGGTTTTTCCAACAGCCGAGAGATTTAAAAGTGTGAATTGAGAAGATTTTGGTACATCGGTCGCATGGTAATAAGATATATAGCTTTAATGAGATGTTGTAATGGTAGAATCAAGATCTGTCTGTTATCACTGACTCTTGCCATGCCTGTCCCACAAGAGTATCAAGCCTGATGACGTTTCACTTTTCTTAAGAAAGAGTTTTTTTTGCGGCAGCCAATACCTGTGTTAAAATTGTGTAGATCTTTCGCCACTGATCCTCCTCTGCACTGTTGACATTTAAATTCTGCCTTGTTCAGAAGATTCTAACGATTTAGCAGCAAAAGTTAATTTTAACTAGATCTTTTGCATGTGTTTTATATTTTTCTTATTTTATTCTTGTTTTTAACTAAAAGAACCACGTTTATCAGGATCAAACTAAAACGTGTTTATGCCAGATCAGTTGTGCGCACGCCCTTTCTAACATTTCCTCATGGTGCATAAGCAGTGCCCCCACCGTTATGTGTGAGTGTTCAGATGTAAAAATAAGAACTAAAATTGGTCTGTGTCAAGTGAACACACAGCGACGGTGTTAGCGTAAAACTCATGCCGGCTCCGTATAAATTTGTGACTGGTATCTTCCTTATAACCACACCTCTGGCGTGCACTCTTCGTGACTCCCCCATTCCTATAGGTCATAGAGTTAAATGACAATCAAGATTTATGACATTTTTTATTGTTAGATTTACAAAATATGTACTTGAAGTACACATACGCCAATGTATGATTCGGCTCCTTTTGATCTAGATCAAACTGCTAACAAAAATTAACGATCTTTAGCTCCAAAGTTTGTTAATCACTGATTTTCCTTCTCATAGATCAGCTGTCTGCCATAGCTAGCAAGTCTCGCCTACCTGCAGCACCCAGCTTTAAGGCCACACAAAACCACCTTCACCTTTGGTAATAACAGTTTGCCTTTTCAGAGGCTGCTTGACGCCAAACATTTGGGTATTTTGTAGGACAAAAACTATTATTCGCAAAATTTACCCTGGTTATATATATATATATATATATATATATATATATATATATATATATGACATAGAGACAGATACATACATACATGTACATACATACATACATACATACATACATACATACATACATACATACTGAGTGTTAAAATAGCGTGAAAAATAATTTTTTTATAATCAACTATACATCATACAAACTGTGTTGTTTTCTCCTTTGTATCAATCATTTCGTTATCGCCAGTATCACTGTCAATGATCAAGTGAGGCACTGTATCCTGATAAATGTCCTTATTTCCTCAATAAGGATGGCACGCATTTTTTTCATATTTTTTTCTTCCATTCATTGCTCCTGACAATCCACTAGTTGTAATAGAATCACAAATAACATTGCTGGAAAGCTTCTGCCATGCAGCTAGTATCCATAGTAAAATTGTTCTGAATGATGGTGGTGTTAAAGTTTCTTACTTCCGTTTCATTGTGAATTCCTAATTCATCCAATTATTATAATGCTTGGTGTATGTCGGCTTTAACTGTTTAAACATCCGCTGGCTGTATATACCTATTACATCATGTACAAAGGATGTATTGAACAGAAGGTTATAAGTGACATTTGTGTGTATCTCATGAAAAGCGACGACGAAAAGAAAACTGACGCTGTACACTATATATACACGCAAATGTAAATATCTTACCCATAAACCCATTTGAACTATGCACAGCTATACCTTGAATACCACAAAAGTCTTTAATTTTGTGCCATGGCCCTTCCCAGCTAATATTAACGTTGCTCAGATTTTTTTCATGACCAGTGGTCTTCATAGTTATTGTTTTCTTACAACGTACTTCGACAGTTGTTATGGATGTCAGCCAATATTGGTAGCTCGTCAAAATCCATATTATCAGGAGGATGGCGGGTGATTTTTTTCACGCAAGGGACGAACACAAATTATGTAGGAATTAATCTGAGTTTAAAAGTTTCTGATTTTTTTGAGCAACTGGGGTTGGCCATTGAGTATATTACCTTTTTTTATATCATGAACCACCAAAGCCATCCTTTACTGGCGTCAAACATCTCAGACTGAGCATTCCGATTTCTTTCAGAGAGTTCTTCGTAGGTTTTCCTGAGTATAATCGTAGCAATTTTTTTGAGGTATGAAGTCCTTTCATACTCCTTAAGAACTTACAAATTAGACGTTCCTCTAAATAAACATTTATGGACGCTTAGAAAAGAGTAACTCAATATGCTTCTTTATTTTCTAACCATGAACGGTGCCGTTTAACACTAAACCTTAAAACTGTAGTCTGCATTGAATTGACTCCGGGATGCTACCTATAATCGAAGTCAGGTTATAAAGAAGAGTGATAAAAAGTTAAAGAAATGTGGCATTGTACAAAACTATAAATTTCATCTGCACTAGGTATTTTCAAAGGTTTGGGCTTATTTGTCAGAAGAGCCTTGTATATGGTACTTATTAGTATGCGAGGACTTAATGGACTGTATTTTGTATGTATTGACAAAACAGTCGAACCGAAATCAGAACATTGCAAATCTGGAAGCACATGCAACAGTTGGGTATTAGAATAATCAATGACCGTTTGTTTTTTGATGTACAGAATGTACCTCGGGCACATCATTCGTAAATACATTTGGTTTGAATTTGCATTTATTAGTGGCTACTACTTCCTATAACAAGGTAGCTTAAGCCAGTGGTTCGTAATTGTTAATACCCTAATATTTGTCGGCTCAAAACAATGCATAATGAAAGGTTTGTTGGTGACACAGGCCAAATCTTTTAATCCAAATGGCGTCTTGCTGAAATTCAGGTTTGTAAATTTTAACAATGTATTCCTATGTTTTACAGTTTAATGGTAGTGTTAACACGTATCTTTTTACTAGTTTATTGTTATTCTTTTATACAGCAATTAGGGATAAAGAATGATCTATTCTGCGGAATATGCATGAATGGCCCAGAGTCAAATAAGAAGGGCTTACCTGAAATGCTGATTAATTGTTCACAGTGCGAAAATAGTGGTAGGTATATTCATTTTTTAAATAAACGACAATGCTTTTTTGTGAAATTCAACCTCTTATTAATGTGATATTTATTCTTTAGTTTTCAGGTTACGTTCTATACGACGATTGAGAAAATGAAAGAAAAGAAAAATTTTTGAAAATTAATGTTGTCCCAATGTAAAAAAGAAAATATTGGAAATGGAATTAGTAAAAGGGAAAATGTTACTTGTGTTAATAAATGTAGTTTTGGCTGACCATAGATACTTAATTAATTAAATATAACTTACGAACAGGGTAACAAAAAATTATCAGCCCGTACTCATTGCTGCTATATTCTGGACTTTCAGCTGAAGCTAAGACATGTTTCTACAAATTGTCTGTTAGCAAGCCATGGGTAGGAATTGCTAAAACACGATTTGTTTTCATACAGCAACAAACGATCGAAAAATGTGCTGAAATTGTGTAGTGTTTCCTGTTAGGTTAAAGTAGTAGTGTGATTTTAGGATTACTTGTATTGTTTCACCCCTGTAGTTACTGTGCATATGCCTGCACTCACCTTTCCTGATTTCTTGCTGAAAGCTTATTTATTTATGACTTTATTTATTTGTTTTTTATTTATTTATTTTATTTGTTTATTTATTTATTTTATTTATTTATTTTTTTTATTTTATTTTTTTTATTCTATTTTTTATTTATTTATTTATTTTTATTTATTTATGTATTTAATAATTTTGTATTTTAACCATTTATTACTAAATGCCCTGTTACCACTTGAATAAGGAAATGCTTATTCATTGGATCAGCCAGGTTTTCATTTCATCATACTGTTTGTTTCATAGCCTATTGGCTAACTAAGCCAGTACATCACACTAAACCAGTGATCACATAATTTAGCAGGCACGCTCTTGGCCAACGACGCTTCTTTTTATCATCTGTTATCAAACACACTGACCTTCTTGCTTCTATGCCTTTTTACCTTTAAACGGCAAGTCCAATAGACAACACCTGGCGTCAGTAACGTCTGCTTAGTACTGTCAACTCTTGTCATTACTCGTTCATCGTTTGTATTCTTATAATTTGATTTTGGTTAGATCCTGAACTTTCACCTTGGTATTTACATTTCTGTTATTTTTGGTGATATTTTCCCAAACATCATATACGTACCATGGATTTTTTAGTAATGTATGGCTTTGTTTAAGATTTTGCAAAGTTATTCTTTATTCAATGAACTTTTCAAAATTCTTCTTTTTATGTACTTTTGCGGTAAAAATTTCTGAAACATTTTTATTTAGTTTTTTTTTAATTTTTAATGAAAACTTTACAGGTTTAAGATAAAGCACGTTTGTTTTGCATGTACATGTAGACATCGAAATCATTGGCATTTGTTATAGTTCACTTATTGTTGCATTAAATACATATTCTACAATATTTGAAAAAATTCCAGCACAGCTAAAGAATTTTTCACCCTCTGAAAGAGAATCCTTCTTCTTCTTCTTCTTCTTCTTCTTCTTCTTCTTCTTTCGGCGTTTCCCTTTTCAGGGCTCGCCACAGCGTATTGACTTCTTCCAATTGAGTCGGTCACGTGCGTCTTTCTCGGTCAAGCCAAGTTCCCTCATGTCATCTCCCACACAGTCTTTCCATCTCCTCCTTGGCCTTCCCTGCTTTCTCTTGCCAGGCAGCTCCATTTTCAGCACCCGTTTAGCAATGTGATCCTCCTCCCTCCTTTGCACATGTCCATACCACCTTAGCCGTGTCTCTCTCAGCTTTCCTGCGATGTCACATATCCCAATGGTGCCTCTGATCCTTTCATTTCTGATCATGTCCTTTCTTGTGACTCCAAGGGACCACCTCAGCATACGCATTTCTGCTGTTTGCATTTTCTTC
>RDPX01000016.1:4108206-4168841 GCA_003991215.1 Morbakka virulenta
GAAAGAAAAGAAAAAAAAAAACAGGGGAAGAGGAGAAAAATAAAAGAGAGAGGTAGATGAGAGAAGAGCAAGGAGGAAGGGGAAAGGAGAGGAAATAGGGGGGTGAGGAGAAGTGAGGGAGAGAGAGAGAGAGAGAGAGAGAGAGAGAGAGAGAGAGAGAGAGAGAGAGAGAGAGAGAATGAAGAATGGGAAAGGGCGAAGGAGAGATTCCTGCATGGAAAAAGAAAAAGAGAGAGTTGCTGTTATACGTGAGTCATTGCATATAAGGGAAAGCATCACCGGTTTCGGCTGTGAGACGTATTTAAATAAGGCACAGATATGATTCCACCATAAAACTAAAATTGAGACTTCGCCGTAATGCTTACCTATATTACGCATTTGTTATATATTACTTACATTTTACGTCCACATTAACTGTTTAGAGAGTATTATCTATTCAGTCCACTGGTGAATAATTCTATGTTCTATGCCGCCAAGATAATGTATTCCTGCTCCAATTAAATATAACCATTATCTTAACTTTTTTTCTCCATGTGTAGTTTTCAAAGGCGTACGATGGAAACGAAGCACAATTCCTTCAAATTCATTGTGCGGATTGTTCAAAGTAAGTAACTTCGTAATTTATTGGGAATACACAATTGAAGTTTTTTGAATGTCAAAGATGATAGTATGCACCTGCCAGTGAAATACTTTACTAATTTTGAAATATAAAGCTTATATGGAATACTATATTTTGCATTTTAGGCTTCGATTTGAAAGAATAAATAAGGTTAATTCTCCCAAAGTTGTTCTTTAGCCAAAAATTTATGGTGCCGGTATTTCTATTGTAAGATGTAAACATTTCGTTTATCTCTTTCTTTCCAAAGACTTACAAGTTGAGATTCCTAGAAGATTTATGATAGCGTTTTGAATTATGGGAGCTCGGTGTTTCCTCTTATTAGTAATACAGAATTAAAATTATTTTAACAGTTTACGATTTATTTTTACGTAGAGCAAAAATTCCCATCATCCCGCGCACCAATATCTACCATCATTTCCTGCAAATAGTACTGTTATTACATCTACACAAGTGCTCCCTCATCTCTTCTCGATGGACTAGGTCGAGCCTTTAGCGACTTGTTTGTAATTTGATAGGTCAAATCTTGCTGTTTCCCTTCAACCATTGTCTCGCCGACAAAATGTGTCAAGCCGTATGTTTTTTGTAGGTGTTCCAATTGGGAGTGATCTGATGACCTTTTCTTGCCAGTACCAGCGCATTTTGTTATGTATCTTGTGATTCGTCTCTTGGAACCCCTTTTATTCTCGTGTAACTAGTGTTCGTCTTTTTGTAAATCCGTCTTTAAAAGTAGTTTTTCCTTAGACGGGTGCAATTTGAAACTCTTTGGCGTCGAATTGGTCCCCATCGTTTTATTTGTATATTTTTTCTGTCATTTCTTACATTATACAAATACTCCAACATCTCAACTATGAAATAACACTGCATCTAGCAGAGCGGACATTTTTCGATAAACGTAGGAACTGTTAGAACAGTAAAAAACGTTTATCAAAATGGTTGTAAATTAATGGAACAAATGGGGCTTTTAATATTATGCAAAAGGCTTGTTTGTTGGGAACCACAGGAATTCTCCGACAACAAGAATTATAATTATACTGATAATTGTATTTTTCAAAAGTTATCTTTTTTGTTTAATCATCGAAATATATGAATTACGGAGACCGTTTTAAGCAGAATGGGTCATCTAAACTGGGAAGCCTAAACAGGCCCCACCTGCAGGATCGATTTAAACCCAGGAAATATTCAATTGCCAGAAATCCAGAAAATAGTTTTAAACTCAACGGCACACGTTTTCAGAAAAGCACTTTCTTTATAAAGGAATCGAAAAACTAGTAAACTAGAAGGCATACATGAACGACATAATACCTCAGTTTATAAGTAATAATCCAGTGTTACATAGTTCCCAAACGTTACGCACTCTAAAGAAAATTTGAAGAGATATAATAATAATGGTATGTCTGATATATTCTTTTGGTATATCAATTTATGGACACTTATTACTGTATTCAAAGATAAAGAAATTAGTTTCCATAAGAGCTTATTAGTATATTGTTTAGACTATTTTTAATCGTGTTCCCAAGCCTTATTTTATGAAATTTGTACGATTGAGGAAAGTATAATTGAACACCAAATTTAAAGAAAATACACATTTGTAAGAAGTTTACAAGAATCGTTTCCAAACCTTTGGTTAGTAACAGAGGCTTATATTGTTAGTGAGATTTCAAGCTGGCTGCCGTATAAAGGAGGATGGACAAATACAGATAGATATATTTATAGCTGGCTTCTGAAACGTCATACTCTTATTAGAATTTCTTTTGCAAATATTCTAATAGGAATTAAAGATTTGCATGGCAAAGATTTTACAAAGATCACTTTTTAATTATTTTTTGTATTGGTTGAAATCATATTAAAACCCTTGGCTTACATAGTAAATGCCCGGCATAAATGATTTTGTTTACTCTTGACTATTTTCTTATTCCTATGTCGAAATTAATCTGATTCTTAATTTTTTTCCAGCTTGTTCCGGGCCGGCAATTTTTGTCCTGTTTGCCTGAAGGTTTATCGTAATGATGAGTCTGATCTGCCAATGGTTTGCTGCGATTCTTGTGATCGCTGGATCCACACAGGTATTTGGATTTTTGAATATACTTTGAGTGGTTTGTGGGCTGATGAACAGAGAACCAAGTAGACAAATAAGTAAATAATTTAAAAGCTGGTGGGCTATTAGTGAATTATTCATATTCATTGAGCTAAGAGAAGTAAAAATTAAAGACGTTAAGATAGATACATAGTGCAATGCTTCATTTGAGTAATGTAGATAGAAAGTCAAAAACAAAGTGTTGTGTGTATTAGGTTTTGAAACAAAGTCAAAACCTAATACACACAAAATGTAGAATAGAAAACATTGTGGAGTTTCAGTTTGAAATTAATAGCATCTTTCATTTTACCACCGCCTTATATCATTACACTATATCGGCGTAGCAGCAGATCTTCGGTGTTTGGAGAATCAGCACACAATGCCATGTGTATTTACTTACTCATTTTTATTTTTATTTCCTCTTTCTGTTGCTCAGCCCTTGGCCCTTGGGTTTGAGACGGGCAATTGTAATATTATTTATTGTGACAGTATTTTTATCCTCGTCAGTCGTATCCATCTTGCTTATTATATATATATATATATATATATATATATAATATGGGAAGAAGAGCTGTTAGAGACCATGCTAAGGAAAAGAAACACAAAGATACAGAAATTTCAAAAAATCAATGAGGAAAATTTTCGTCTGCTTTTTCGCCATCTTTGGATGTGCAGCAAAAGAAACAGTGTAACTTGACTCCATTTGACTCATAGCTCATTGCACGCTTGTGATAGCCTGTCTAAGCTATTCACTAGAATGTTCATTGATAGTGTAACTGCAAAATTGTTCACAATGGAAAGAACAAAATGCAGCTATTTTATCACAATCGGAGCTGCTGCTTGCTAAACTGATGTCGCCCTTTTTTGTGGCTTGTTACCATGTGTCTCTCAACCAAATGAAGAACTGATAATGTACTCCTTAGGTATTTCAACAACAATACTTGCTTAGTTGAGGCAGGCTATTTTAATCCCGCATTTTTAAAACGACATACAAGCAGAAGCTTTGTCATACCCTTCAGCACTCCTTATTAGCGCTTCCTTTAGAAAATGCTTTACAAGTATCGATGGGTAGCCCCAGTGTTAACTCGGATTTACTTAAAATTAATTTCTGTTAAAGAGAAGAAAACGACTTCTCTGAGTGCTCCATTGCATTTTTTGCAAGGTCAAGTAGGTTGAGAATGAAAGTGTTGTTGTACAAGAATTCAGATATGGGAAAACATTACCCACGTCGTGAAATACTGTCTTTCATTGTCAAAAACTAAATTCCTTCGCAATAAGATATCATTTTGTACCTTCATAACATATTATACAGATTAATTAATGATTTCCAAATACCAGTTTTTTCAACTCTACTGCACCGATCGTGAGGCCATTTCTCCTACGATCACAAATGATCAAAACATTAGTTCCCTTTTTTCCCACTAAACTGGATGTGACTCTGAGGCAAGCGATATCTTTAGTTGTGGAGAGGCAATTCGTTTCAGATACTAACACGACTATCTGCTCTTACAACTGAATTTAGGGAAGGAAGAAAACCTTATTCATGTAAATAATGTAGAACTGAGTTGCTGTTCTTTTCATATTGATTGAGAAAATCATGAAGAGATGTGTAATGATTTTTTCCATTGTACAAAGTGCTTGTTTTTCTACCACATATAGTGATTATTCACAAGTAATACTAGTGTTGTACGAGCGGAGAAAATGATCTGAAGTGAATATGATTTATACATTCTTTCAACTGCAAAGGCTGATAAGACAAATGAAGACTATCAGGCATTTATGAAGTTTGTTGTGATTACTAGCAAAGAAGAATACCTTTCCTTCAATAAAGAAAATGAGCCTTCAACAAGCTTTCATGGCAGTTACACGCGAGGTAATACCAATTACGTCATTATGTGGAAAGTCGGTAAATCATCATTGTTTTATCTCATGGCCAAGCTGATTGTGAGAGAGGCTTTAATGCCAACAGCGAGTTAGTGTTGGATAAAATGGAGTTTTCCATAATTAGCCCCAGAAATGTATGTGATCATCGTTCTGCGAGTAAAAATTATCTTTGAAATTCCCATATTAACAGGAAATTGTTGATAAGTTACAATTGGGCTCGCGTGAAGTAGGATAGCAATTTAGAACGGAAAGGGAAGCCATATGAGAGAAATCAAAGAAGAGAAAGTTAGTTAACGATTAGACTGTACTTGTGAAAAAGAAAAAGAAGGACTTGCTTGATTGTAATGCTTCACTTGAAATAGATATAACCAGGTATACGTGACTACAGAGAAGACAAAGGATTTTTCATTACTAACTAAAGCAAATACTTTTTGAGAGACCAGAATGGAAAAAGGAAAGTCAGTTGAAGCTCTTGACGTTACATTGGGAAAGTTGGGGAATTACTTGAACACTTTGGAACAGTAATTTTTTGTATTTTTCTTCTTTTGAATCGCGTATTTTGCTGAAAGGTTACTGGGACGTCATGGGTTCATCAAGATGTTGACATTTTTGTATGTCAGGCACTTCAAACTAAGTTCATTTCTATCTTGTTTTGCTCATGTGGTTTTTGAGCTTAGCGTAGTGAACTGTAGTTATCGTTTTATAAAATGACAGAAGCAGTGATCCTGACTTTACTTATTAATCCTTAGCAAAATGCCAAATGATAAAGCTTTTTTTTTTGAATGGTTGAAGCTTTCCAAGAAAAAACCGTGCTTAAGAGTTGGGTGTTACTGAGAGTTTGCAGGAACATCTAATAGCTTCGATAAAAAATTTACATCGTAATCTAAGATGAGATTTTAATGAGCGAAAAGGAAAAGAGTAATTGTTTGCTTGATATGAAGGATTTTTGCAATGCTAAAGAATATTTATCTTTAGCAAAAAAAGGAGGGAAAGGAAAGCGATAAGAGGTCGTTGTTGTTTCAAACTCTAAAGCAGCAGATGAGTTTATTTATTCATCTTAGTTTTTGGCCTAGTTTGCATACATCGTATTTGATCGATGGAAGCACTAATCTAAGAAGATTCGAGTGAACAAGGATTTGTAGGTATTGTTTAAAAATGAAAGTAAAAGTCACGAATCTACACATGAAAAATTCTTAAGTACGAGTCTGGGCATGCGTAAAACGGAAAGTAGAATTTATCACATTTCGTAGCTGTTGATATAACTAAATGTAATTTTAAGGGTTCAATAGTGATATAAAGGTCATCTTCTCAAAAATGAAATAGGCTAAATGAAATGTACTTAAAGTTGCAACCAGTAAAAATAATTGTTGATGCTCAGAGAAGTTTCAAGTTCAATTGTTGTTTCACCTAAATTCTATGTGGTTGTTCTTACTCAAAACATGTGCGTGATGATGAGTGTTATTTACTGTATATATCCAGGCTTTAACTTAAGTGTTTCAAATTATGTTAAACATCCTACTTTCTTTGATCAGGCGTCTTTTCAATAATGAAAGAGACACGTCGTTACTGTAAGCATAAAAACAAGTTTTTCATATATCTCCTTGCCCTTGTTTTGATCGAGTGTATTTGCCGGTTTATGTTTCCGGTTAATATTTTCAGAAATAAGTAAGGTTAAGTAAGAGCGATTTTTACCAAGTATTCTCAGGTTATTTGGATATTTGAACATTGCCAAAACACTAATCCAGAGGTATATTAGTGTTGTTGACATTTTCTAACAACATTCTGAGAACATTTGTAGCTGCGGGTTCTATATCGTCACCAAATTCAAGCGATAATATTATTAGTGGGGACACCCTGCAATACATTTTAAGATATTTGTTTGTCATTGGAAATATCGCAATATGTCTTACTATAAACTTGCTGACCATTGCAGTGTTTTTCCTGTTCCTAGATTGTGATGGGATCGATGATAGAAAATACCAAGAGATGTCAAAGGATAGATCCTTGTCGTACAATTGCATACTTTGTCGAGGCGAAAAAGAAGAACGCATGATAGCATTTCATAAAAATTACAAAGGAAAAATTTAATATGACTTTTTCATTTTGTTTTGGTTTTTTCTTCCTTAAAAAAATTCGGGATGTACGATATGACATATTTAATATTAGGATATTTGGGAACCCTTTTAAGAGTAGGGATAAAGTATCACAATAGAAGATGTTTAACTGCTCAACCAGTTAAGTTGGTCTTGAAACCACTTCTACAACAGTAAACCAATTTAATTGGTAGTTATAAAAGGACATTGAAATATGTATCTAGTAAAAGATAGAGATTACTATGTTACGCACATTTTTAAAAGTATCATCATCACCAGTATGGCTCTTGATTTTGGTTTCGTTTCCATTGTACCATGAAATTAGTTTAGATCATCTTTCCTGCAAGAGTCAAACATTTTCATGTACGTGATACATCATTGTTATAGCACTTAAGCTGTTTTGCCATGCCAGGTAGAATATCTTACTACAAACGGGCTATTTGTAATTGTATTCCTTTTTTATGTTATGGCATCTGCTAGGCCATTACGTAGAGTGTGTTCTATTTCAGAAATTCAGGGGCTATCGTGCTGTTTCCTTGAAACAATACAACACTTTTTGATTGCAAACTGTTCTCATAGCAGAAAATTATTGCCGGGCATTTTCTTTGTTTGCTGTCTTTGATGGTCTTGATACTATTAAGTAACAAAATATATATATAATGGAAAATTATTCTTTTCTCTTCTCCTTTCCCTTCTCTCCTCTCTCTGCCTCTCTCTCTCTCTCTCTCTCTCTCTCTCTCTCTCTCTCTCTCTCTCTCTCTCTCTCTCTCTCTCTCTCTCTCTTCCTCTCTCTTCCTCTCTCCGTTTATTTTTGAAGTAATGATTTTAGGTAAATTATTGCCACAAATCAGGTTATTTTGCCGCACGTCGTACTCTGATAGGACGTTTTTTCGCAAAACCCTGTGAGTGTAAAAGGGCAAATACTTCTGCATTTTTAGGCTGTCATTTCTTAAATAGAAAATATGACGTATGTGTATTGGTAAAATAAAAAGACGAAAGAATTGTATGGGATAATTACCATAAAAACCTCTTGCTTTTTGGTGCCTGGAGGGTGCACAAACTTGAGAGTTCCCTTTAAAAATGTTAATGTTTCCGGAAATCGTATATTTAATGCAAACGGAAGTCGCCATTGAAACGATTGAGGGTGCATTGGCGCCTGGGTGTTTTTTTTTATAATAGTTTCAAAAATAAGTAGGAGAGGAAGCCATCATGTAAATAGACGCAGTTCGTTTTCATATTTCTTTTTTCATTCGCAGAAGTTGTAAGGGCTTTTCACCTCGATGCGTAATATTAACATATTTGCTACATCCGAACACAAAATCTTGTATTGCGTACCACTTTTTTTCAAAATTCTTTATCCCTCATGAAGAAACACAGTTGCCCAAATTCCTTGCACCATTTTTCTTCACTTTAACATTTTTTTGTTTTGTAACCAAGTGTGTTGATTAAGCCTTTATCCGTAATATATTTAGTGGTGTAAGTAGCTTAAGTTAAGTCTACCCACTTGTTCCTGTCAGAATTCCAGTCCTCCTGTAACGTTACCATTTCCAATAAAATTAAACAAAATTACGTTGTATTCATACAAATAATATATTCGGTTGACGAGTTTACCTTTTATGACGGTAAATCTAATATTTATTTTTACGATGAAATCAGGACGTCAACGAAAATATACAGAAAAAATTTACTTCAAGACAATAAAGTCTGAATAAAACTTATTAACGAATGTGCCGATTGTGAGTACATATTCTCCCCGTGTTTCTGAGGCTTCTAAGCAGAGTTGAATATTACTATTAATTGGCAGAATGGAACGTATCACTGTCACTGAACACACTCGTTAACTAAATTGGAAAGCACGCTGATAGACATGTTTATACAAAATAAGGATACAAAAAAATTCGGAAGGAATAACTTATTGGTGTACTCTAAATGGTATACTTCATTGTCACCAAAGGCACAAGAATGTTGATTTAGTTGGATGAAAACAGCTTGCGTAGACGGGTCGTTGATAGAATGCAAGTCACCCCACAAGGTGGTAACTTTTGTACTTGTAACGTATCAGATGTTATGTAGGGCTTTTTTATTTGTTAAAACATTTGGTTCGCTGTTTTAAATAAAAGCTATGTTTTCTGTTTTTGTGGTTTTCTTGTGTAGCATTAAGTGGATAAATACATTTGCCATCTGTTTGTCTCATAACTTTTGCCCTAAACAAATTTTTTTCCTGGCCTTTTTCTGAGTCAAAGTTCTACAACTAGACGCCAAACTCTTCTGCGTTTCATTGGCCAGGCTGCTGTTATAGTGGACGACTTACTTATATTTTTGACGTTGTCAACACAGCGATGCAATCCGTTCATTTCCACAAACAGTAGGAAAAGATGACATTTTTAGGAAACTTTGCTACAATTGTTAATCAAAGAGCGGAGATGAAATAACTGGATTGAATGGCGTTACTTAAATTAGAATACTGAAGGGAAGAAATTAGCACATATGGCTATTTTGACCAATTGAGGTGTCGGTGGTGCATCCTCTATTAGATCATTTTGCAACCACGTGTTTTGTTTAAGTGCTCCATAATTCTGGAATTCCAAATACTGTCTGAAAGTATTATTTTTACAGTTTTATATTTTCTTTCCCTCCTTTGTTGGGATCCGTTGTTCCTGCCATACTATAACGTTGGGAATACGGAGTGCTTTAAACAAATTAGTGGTTAACTTCGCAAATATCATTTTTTTGTTTTTGAATTTACGAGAGAAGGAATATACGGTGAATATTTTTTGCTTTAAAGGCAGCTTTAGAAGGAAAAAGTTCGCAACTTTGAATATAGACTCGAAAGCTACAGGGGTAAATTATGCTATCCTGCTGATTTTCAACAGATTCTAAAAACAATGATCCCCTTTAATCTCCGCCTTTCAATCATCACAATTAAAATCATAGGAGATAAACAGAGTGGTATGTTTGATATATTTAGCATTTCCATCACACTTCATTTCTTCAATTTACATACTGGCCAGTGGCATCTGCTTATTACTGAACCTTCCTTATTTATAAATATTTATAATATTACATCCAAAAAGTCCTAACTTGGTAATATGTCGGAGGTAAAATTAACTCTTTGTTTAAAGCAAAGTCACAACAGTGGAAATATAGTGAGTATTACTATTCTCGCTATTTATGCCCTGCTTGTAAAGTACCTTTGTCCCACGGTGCTTCTGTAATCATTCTTTCCCCTCGTGAAACACATGTGCTTGAAGATGTTGATTGAGGTAAAAATGTCTGTTTGGCCTTGCCTTGTTTTCGCCATTTCGATCTTCTATTTTTGAACCAAATCTAGGATAAAGGTTAACAATTTATTTACATTATAGAGGAAGATTGTAATATCCCTAAACCATCAGATGCATCAGATGCATGGGCATTAGAGTTAATCGAACCTGCTAAAACGTAATCGTTAATTGTCTTAATACCCTCCATCTTAACTGTTAACAGTTTTAGGTTTTGTGAGCTTAATCTTACAGTGTGCACTTATTTAAGTACTTTAAACAGTGTAGCTATCAACTGTGAATGCAAGGGTCACATTTTGTTCCTCGGCTTATTCCGTTTAAACCAGACATTTTAATGAATGTTCACTATTGGAACAAATAACTGGAATGAAAAAAAAGTTGAAAAGTTGAGCGTTTAACATAAAAGGGATTTTTGAATACTTTTTATTTTGAAAGTGTAAACGACCGTGGAATCAAAATTCCAGTAAAAAGAAACTAAAAGCTATCTCAACGTTACTTTTTTTTCCTTCCTGTATAAAAGTGAACGTAATACCACGTTTCCAGCAGTGGGATGGCCTCGGTGGTTGTGGCATGTCTGAGGCCTTGACATTTTACAAACAGGGTTGTCCCCACACTTCTGACGACAAGGCTCGGAAGACAGCTTGTAAGATACTTAAAAATCTTACTAATTCTTCCTGACTTTTTCATTTTAAGCATGCACATTAAAAAAACAAAAACAACATGAAGTTTTTTCTTTGCAATGCCTTTTTCTGGCATACAAGAGGAAGGCTGGATCCCATCTTTGTTACTAAAGATGAGCTTTAAACATAATCATTTCAGTCGATAATGAGTAAAGTGAAAATTAATGTCTAAAGGAACACATGCTCTCCCTAACCCTCCAGGCATATGAATTACTATTTTGTAAAAATATTAAATATGTTATTTGATAGTAACTATGTTAGCTAGAGATAGAGGAGCCGTGGCTTAATGCTTAGTGCAACTGCATGGTAACCAGGAGTTCCGGATTCGATTCCCCGAGCTGTCGAGGAGAACTTGGAACTTTACAAAGAAAAAAAGAGCCATTATTTGGCGTCAGGAAAAGCATCCGGCCAAGAAATTTCTCACTGCCAAATCAAAATCCCTTTGAAGGTCATCGTCTGAGCTCCAATTGCTGGGCGAAAATGACGTTAAAACTAAATAAAAAAATTTTAGCTGGAGATTTTTGTATGATGTGTACAGGGATCTGAGAAGTACTGAAGGAAATTTGAAGTCTCAACAGAGGTAAAAAAAATCAAGAAAGATAACGAAAGAGTTAAATTGCATAAAAAAATACATTTTGGACTTGTTACTTGAAGAGATGTACTGAGTAGAACAAAGTGGAAACAAATTTATTCCAGCTGACCATAGTGTTAGGTAAGCTAGACCTCAGGACAAAAACCATTAAGACGAAGGAAGAAGCACTTACACTAAAAGTTGTATACATGAGCTAATCTGGGCTTCTGAACAACATTTGCAAAGATAGGAAAGTGTATAACCTTTTTTATGACGTTTTCGAAAATTGAACTGGAAAATTGCATATCTCGTTTAGATAGTTTTTCTCGTAAAAATAAAACGCCCTTATTAATATAGAAATCGCTTTGTAGTGTATGGGTACAAAGCGAAATACCATGTGAAATACCCCTTAACAAATTGGTAAAAATGTAGTAGAATGCAGGGATTAGAAGGTTTCGTAAGGTTTGTGTGTTAACAATGAGACCAATAGCAGATAATGAATAAGAAGGAAATATGTGATATTATCAATTTTTCTACAATATCTTTATTATTATGATTATGATAATGATAAAAAGGAACTTATAGGTTTATCATGTCATGACTCGCAAAGTTTTCTATTTTTTTTCCGAGTTTGCAGAGATATTTCTTCCATCGTCAGACTAATAAAAATGACATGACACAGTTGTTTTTTATTTTCAGAGTGCATACCTTCATAGTACCACAGGTCGAGCTTTTAAACGTTACATCTAGATGATGGGGGAAGTATCCCTCGAAATGCAGTTCGGAAAATGTTACGCTTTATGCCATAATAAGCCTCTTATAGCTATGGTTTCCACTGAGTCCATGAAGTCAAGATTTTCATTATTTTCATTTTCTGTTTAATTGGTATATGAAAAGTCAAACCTATTAAGCGACAGTCTGCATTGGCTTGACTTATGACAAATATAAACATCACGACGTATTGGTGTTTCAACGTGTAAAAAGATAGTAGTTGCAGGACACTTAAGCTAAAAGGAATAAACTGGTTTGATTTATTTTTATTTTTATTATTATTTTTATAACTATTTTATCATTATTATTATGGTTTTACTTTTCTGTGTGGCTGTATACAATCCCGCTCCGGCTCTCACCCAATGACCTGAGTAAATGGAAAGGCTGGCTTCAGACAACAAATATTTATATATCAGATAACATAATTGTATAGTAAAATAGTAAAAAGGTAGTTTTATAATGATAATGCTTTTCGTAGTATATGTGCTGTCCCATTTAGCACAATTTCTTGTATTTCGGCGAGCGAGTTTGTTCCAGGCACCTTTGCAATATGTTTTTCTACGTTTTTGTTTATAGCACCTAAAGCGCCTATTGCTACCGGTGAAATAGTGGTTTTCATTTTCCACATTTTTTCAACAGCAAGTTTTTCAAGTTGCAAGTTGTTACACTTTGCGAGTTTTTCAAATTCTTTAACCGAGACGTTCTTATCAGTTGGTACAGTCATACCTATTAGCAAACATGTCTTCTTATTGTGATCTTTAATTATGATATCGGGACGGTCGGCCTGAATGGTCCTGTCTGTATGGATCCCAAAGTGCCATAAAATTGTACTTTTTTCATTTTCTGTGACAGGTTCAGGTTTATGTTCGTACCAATTAGTCGCATATGGGAGACCAAAGTGTTGACAAGCCTTCCAGTGGATATATTGTCCAACTCGATCATGCCTAAGCTTGTATTCAATTGTTGTTCAGGTTGGACACCCAGAAACTATACGATGTATTGTTTCTCTGGAAGAGTCGCAAAACCGACAATTAGGGTTTGCACCGTTATGAAGAATTTCTTCTTGGAAATTCTTTCTAGGAAGATTTTGATCTTGCGCAGCCAGTAAAAATACCTCCGTTTCAGCTTTTAGCCCGCGCTACGTAACCACTGATTGGTGAGTTTCTTATCTACATCAGTATTATTGATTCGCTTTGGGTATTGGCCATGGAGGGGTTTGTTTTTCCAATTTAGATTAATGTTTCTTATTCCTTCATTTTTTTCCGTTTGCTTTACCACCTTAGCTTCCTTGGTGCAAGGCATACTCTGCTAGCATACAACTTGGTCAACCTTAAGTTCTGCCATGAACTTTCTACCTTCGTTTGTGATAGAGTGGGCTCTTTTTGCGTGTTCATGAGCAAGCACCAATTTTAACATTCAATCCGAGGTTGATTCAAGATATTTACATTGACCTGGCTGGTGTCATTCGTGTAGAGCAGAAAGTTGAGACTTAAATAGTCCCGATAATTGTCGGGGCTCTTGAAACGAGTCCATTCGAATTTGAAAAGTATTTGAAAGAATTAGACCTTCCTGATATAAGCGGTAGTATACAAATATCAGCAATCACAAGAACTGCCAGAATTTCGAGAGGTGTTTTGAACCTCTAAGATTAGGAAATAATCAGAGACTTAAATCGAACTTACACACCCAGTAAATTGTTTTCCAACTAACGATTTTTTGAAGAAGGAAAAAAAATTATTATTATTATTAGTAGTAGTAGTAGTAGTAGTAGTAGTAGTAGTAGTAGTAGTAGTAGTAGTAGTGGTAGTAGTAGGCTTTTTTTTTAGAATTATAGTAGTTAAGGACTTAGGATATATTAGATGTGTTTAAAGTGTATAACAGACTCACTTTGTCTTAAAAGGGTATGAAAGGACTTTGTAAATATTTGTGTGGAATAGTCATAAAGAACGAAAAATTTAATTTTCTTTCTCAATTGCCTTTTGAACTTTTTATTCGTCCTGTTGGATAAAATTATATCAGTAAATTACAATCTATTAAACCAAGTTAAACTTTAATTTGTTTCGTNTTATTATTATTAATTATTATTATTATTAGTAGTAGTAGTAGTAGTAGTAGTAGTAGTAGTAGTAGTAGTAGTAGTAGTAGTAGTAGTAGTGGTAGTAGTAGGCTTTTTTTTTAGAATTATAGTAGTTAAGGACTTAGGATATATTAGATGTGTTTAAAGTGTATAACAGACTCACTTTGTCTTAAAAGGGTATGAAAGGACTTTGTAAATATTTGTGTGGAATAGTCATAAAGACCGAAAAATTTAATTTTCTTTCTCAATTGCCTTTTGAACTTTTTATTCGTCCTGTTGGATAAAATTATATCAGTAAATTACAATCTATTAAACCAAGTTAAACTTTAATTTGTTTCGTATTAATATAAGAAATCTTGATATCTTGTACCTCTGCGGAAAATTCAATCCCGATAAACCAGAAAAGATGTGACTTTTTTTTATCACTGGGCTTTGAAGGTAAATGATATCCAAACCTACTTAGACAGTTCGCCATCTCTTTCCGGATTACTATACAACAAATCCATCGTTTTAACAGCTATGGGCTTTATCCTATCTTCTGTGGTCATTATGACTTCCGATAAAGACCATTCAACCCAGAGCTTTACCAAATCTTAAGCTCTTTGTCTTAAGTAAGATTCACCCATGACTCTTACAGCCAGACAAGATTATCACTAAAGTTTGGAACCAAATTTCATCACTCTGGAATTACGATGACAGATTGAACTATTGAACTTGAAGAAGACCATAGTTTTCGAAGCTCGTTAATTGTCAAACCTAGTGATTATTGCCACGTTAACACTATGATCTATTGCTACACGGTTTATGTCAAAATATGATTTATTGACCAACGTCTGTAAACTGCAAAAAATGTATAAAGTAATAGATTTAGAATCTTTATCATATCGTGAATCGTAAGCTTTTACTCGCCCACGCTTGGAAATATATTTCTATCATAAGGCTACTAAAATTGAAAGTACAGCTGTTTTATATTCCACCAAGCCGGCGTACGTACTCATAAGGATCGAGTGATGCCATATTCATTCTTTTTTATTACTCTTTTATTTCTGATCCTTGAAATATTTTTTACAAGAGTACAAGATATTGTGACTTTAAATGCTTTCCATTGAGACCATAAATTCAATAATTTTCAACATGTATCGTGTATTTTTTCCTTCCTTTGTACAGTAAAGATGATTTTAGACTGCAATTCTAATATTTATTTCATTGCATATGTTTTATTTAATGTGTCATTAAAAAACTCGCCCATTTTTATAAATGCCTCATAAAAAGGTCCAGTACGTTTTAAGGATTATTTTGAATTTTATCAAGAGTAAGAGAAAAAAATATGGCCTTTTCTGATTGAGCGTCAGGATTGAGATTAGTGCAACTGATCCTTTAAAAGTACATAAAACGGGTTGGATTTGTCCGTAGTCTTATCAATATAATCTAACGGTTTGAAATAAAGTATTATATTACTGTTTTAATTACAGGAAATTAAGTGTTTTTTCAAACGCCATTGGATCATTGACAAAAACCAACCAGATTATATGACTCTATTTTTCAGAGACGAGCTATGCTGTAAAATAGTATTGGTGTAACACAGGAAAGCAAAATTGTTTGTGAGAATTATCTAATATTCTTGAGTGGGACAAAAGTCTTTTTTTAAAAAAATGCAAGGAAAATGGGTAAGGAATTTAAAAAATAACAGAAAAGGAAAATTTGGGGATGGGAAAAACACTGAAATGACAGGAAAATAAAAATTTCCTTTAGCAAAGGGAGTTTTTAGGAAGCCAATCACAAAATGTGATCGACACTTCCTTTATCCAATGTTAGCATTATAGCTTTGGACACAAAATAACGTGATTTTAATTGCAATTTTTTTAATACCATTTAACACAATTTTCTTCTTTACTCAATATTGTCACTATTTATGCCGCCTATTTTTTAAGTATTTCTTATAAAGGTATATTATACACTTTTCTATTATATTTCACTACGCATCAGAAAAGTATCAAATACGTCACTTAATAATAAGGCTCAAAAGAAATCAAATTCTATAGATAACTTTTGTGTCAATAAAGTATGCAACTCATAATTTTATTAAAGACGTTTGTGGCAATAAAGTATGCAATATNATTATAGCTTTGGACACAAAATAACGTGATTTTAATTGCAATTTTTTTAATACCATTTAACACAATTTTCTTCTTTACTCAATATTGTCACTATTTATGCCACCTATTTTTTAAGTATTTCTTATAAAGGTATATTATACACTATTCTATTATATTTCACTACGCATCAGAAAAGTATCAAATACGTCACTTAATAATAAGGCTCAAAAGAAATCAGATTCTATAGATAACTTTTGTGTCAATAAAGTATGCAATATTCAAACTCATAATTATATTAAATCAAACTAGATAATTTCTAATAAATTTGATATAATTAACTACATAGTTTCTAAGTTAATGAATTTTCATATCTTATGATTTTTATGATAAGATATTACTAACTCTTAAAGAAAGATGACTTTTTTGAAAATATTATCTCCTTCAGTACATTTATTACAAATGATTGTTACAGCTTAAGTAACAAAACTCAGATTTTCTAGTTATACTTACAAGAATTAGTATAATTTATCTTTCTTAGTAAAAACTTTGTCTAATATGAAATAAAATAAAGTAAAGAAATATTTATTAACTTTTTATTTCCTACCATAGTTAACAATATATATTGCTTCATAATAATATTGATGGTAGAAATATATCCTATCTTGATTTGGTTAAGAATAAATTAGGGTTTTTTTCTATCGTTAAAAAATTAGGCTTAAATATAGGAAACCATTGCCTGCTTACTTACTTAGTTGGTCTTTTCTATGGGGACCATTAAGCTTTATTCAGCTGACAACATTAAGAAACTAATTTTACCTGTTATTACGTTGCCACAAGTTATTTTGGTGTAAAATGACCAAAGATGTGGATTTGGATTTATATGGCCCCTTCTTTTATAGACTTTATTCGAGTAAATTAATATTTTAATTTGACATCTGTTCACATAAAACTGTTTCTTACTTGTCTAAACCAGCCATAGAATTTCCAAAATCCTACTGAATTTTGTTTGGTAAACGCAATATTTTTATGTAGTGTAATATTTTGATCTTGGCTCGACACATTCAGGCTAGCTTAACCTATTACTCGCAAATTAATCTTTATCTTCCTAGCAGAATTAAAGTTGGTTTTTAGTTTCAACTGTCGTTCTATCCGAAAGACTTTGTTGAGAGTTCTTTCAGCTAAACTATAAATATCAGTGATTATCTGCCTTCCGTCAAGTATGGCAAATTCTCTTATCAAGCATGATTGTCTTGAAGTGGACAGTTGAATAATTACAACCTTAATGCTCTAATCCTATGAGATCATTTGGCTCAAATGTCAATTGGCAGCCAATTAATACTTTATCCTTACTCAAAATTTTTGCATATCCTGTTACTGTCTGGAGCAATTATTAACTACTCATAGTTTGTCTTAAAAAGACTCTTAGTATGTTAGAAAATACCTGTATAAAATACATGTCCTTTTAATAAGGATCTTTTTGGATATTTCAGTGGGCATAGGTGTTGCTAAAAGTTTCATAATATTTGTCTATAAACGTCATGCACACAGGATGGATAAAATAAGAAAAGAAATTGAAATAGGTAAGATTACTTAATAGTATAAGCAATATATTAGCTTTTAAGTACTGACTAAATCAGAGAACTAAATCCTGTGTGAAATATACCCTTAAGTAAACAAGTAAACATACCTTAATATTACAAACGCAAAAAAATTAAAGTAGAGTTAAAAGTATACAAATATAAATATGAATATATATATATATATAAAAGATATAATAAGTTGGAAAGAATCAAAAAACTACACTATCCATTTCGACAAGCCTGTTTCGTGATTTTACTCGTCAGGAAATGTACTGTAATACTATGTAATACTATATATATATATATATATATATATATATATATATATATATATATATATATATATATATATATATATATAATAAGAAATAAAGATAATTTAAAGACTGATCATCACCAGACATTCTAATATTCTAATACTATTTAGCAGATATTCTAGTAAACTAAAATTAAAATAACAGAATTGTTTGACTCCAGAAAAAGAAAGATAAAATGGAGGAATAAAAGAAGGTGGCAAATCTGCATTTCCTGGAAATGAATCTGATGAATTCCCACCTTTAAAATTTAGCGTAAGTGGTTTTCAGGAACGAGGTTCATGAAAAGAATCCTCCAAGATACTCCCTACATCCAGGTTTCTATACAAATTATTTTCTCTCAACAAATTTTTCGATTAATTTGGGTACTAGTTTGTTACAATTGTCTTCAAAAATTATTTTTGACTTACATGATTAGTCTCATTGTTTCCTTTGATCTTCATATTCATCTTAATCGTTAACAACATTTCAGAAAACATCCAATATAGATCTCATTATGACTAGAATTAAATTGGCAACGGAACTGGGTGAGTTGTTTTTGTAATCAACAGTGCAAAAACAAACTGACAAAAGCCTGGTTTGGAAAGAAATCCTGACTCAAAAACATCTGGTGAGAAAAAGAAATAATCATTTAGGGAAAGGTTTACATTATGAACCTATTGCCAGCTTGTTTCATCAGTATTATATTCATTTCCGCAGTGTTTAATATCGTTATGGGCAGGCTGTAAATGGTGTGTCTTTTTCTGTCTATAAGTTTAATCAGAATAGGTTCATAATAAATGTTATCATGTTTTCCTGTTAAGTGCATGGTACCCTAAATGTTCCTTTATCATTATAATTTGATTAAAGACAGACATAAACTCAGGCTAAGTTTACATCAACAATTGTACAGCTTCCGCTCTTTACTGCCAACTGCAAGGAGTTTGTTTTTAGAGAAAACCATTTGAATTCTTGTTTTATCACTAATATCTACATATTGTGTCTTGCATAAATCAGCAATTCTTGTAGCCATTGGGTATCAATCTTATAGATTCATCAGTAAAAATATAATAAAAACCCGAACCAGTAGGTTTGCTTGCATTAGTCAGCTTTTGAAAAAATTTATTGAACTTCTTTGGTCCAATGGAGTAAACATCAGAGATATATTTACTGTTAAGGACATTTTTTTATCAACCTGAAAGAAATTATGGCGGATAGATTCAATTTTCTTTTCACACCTCAAATATCAATTGTATACTTCAGTTAACTCCAATTTTAAAAAGCAGAATGATAAAGAAAAAACGTAACAAAATAAGAAACAGGAAGATATTCAAAGCATTTAGAGAGGATTCCAACAGTACTACAACAAAACGACAGTAAACGAGTAACAGAGATAGTAGAATATGAATTTTAAAGGAAGAGACAGTATCGTCCAAAAACAGAACTCATAAAAAACTGTCTACGTTTCAGTCAATCCTTTCAATTCACCTTTCCAATCAATATATCCAATATATTTTAATTAATGAGTTGCTTCCACAAAATATCAAGCTTTATTTTACTTTTGTTTAAAAAATTTAGCTTTTTATTGCATCTGAATATCATCAATTTATGTTTGGCAAACTCCAAAAATTCACATAACCAGTTAGCCGCACCCCCTCTTCACTGAGGGCATTTCTGTAAATGACTTTTGACCACAGCACCATGTATCTGTAAATGGGCGTGGCAAGGAATGAATGAATGGACATAGACTATTAGAACGTCTAGGTATTAGTAAATGTAAGTTCATAATTAACAACAATTATGTCAGCGCAGGTGAAACATATTTTCTGATGTCTTTACATTATGATAATTATAATAAAAGGGTACAAGTGTAAATGTTGTTAGGAGTTTCAGGAAATAGATATTTTGAAATCATTAGAAAATCATCATCATCAGACAACAGTTAGATAATGATTATTTTCTATTTAAAAAAAAACTTAACCAACCTGTTGGCCATTCATAGAATAAAATCCATTTGTAAATTTAATAATACATATTCTTTTTTGTTTTGAGATTTTGTATAACTGTATTCTGTGAATCGTTTAAGAACAAAATTTTTGGAGAAAATATTGTAATCCATCCAACTACTTCTGTTTATATACTATCTTCATTGTACTGTAACCTTTGAGGCAAAATCCCACTTTATGTCCTATTTTGTTAAGCTCTGTGTATCCTTATTACCTGTTAAGGATTGTAAAGGTGATGCTAATAGGCTATTCCTGATAAATCAGGTCAACTAGAACTATGTGGCCCAAAACCAATCTCCTCCCATCGCAATGGATTTGACAATTAACCTTCCAAGAGATTTATAAAGTACTGAAATAATTGTGATTTATCCTCACAGAGAAATATCAAAATTTAATTCCTAATGAATTGTTTTGTTGTACTACATATGATACAACGTACTATAAAATGATACTGTATTGTTTTATTTTAGAACCAAAACAAAACAGTCGATACTGCTGCTTCTTTTTGTGTTCATAAATTGTCAGTGTGGTGGTTGCCAATAAGTCTTGAAGACACTTTGGTTTTGAGGAGTAGACATGATTTATTGAACCCGAATCGTAACACTTAGCTCTACTACCTCCAACGACGAATAGCACGAATGACAAGAGTTATTTCTGTTAGTGATATTTCATTTTGAAGAATAACAAGCAAAACTTTCGATAACATAAAATGAGCAAAATTAAGACAAGGATAATGAAATTGCTCATGTTAAGTATTATTGTAACTTTATACTTCCTGAACAAAAAGAGGAGAGTTTCAAGGCTCACTTGTAACCACAATGACATTCTCATTAGCAAAGAGTATTACTAGAGATTTTTGATTTGCAATATGTTTAGGTAGGAGCATTAACTAGGCTTCCAGGTAGTTATAAATAACGGAAATAATAATAACATATAATAATAACATAACTTGCTTAAAAAAGTGTGGTTTATCATAAATTTTTATTTTACAAAGGAGAGTCAAAATTTTAATGTTTAAGTTTTGCTAGTCAGCAGCCAATTTCAGAATTATAAGAAAGCAGTGACCAGACGAATGGGAATATTACTGATGTAGAAAACTGTTAACTAAAGAGTATTGTGACCATTGCACTACATATTTGAATTATATTCCATTTTTTAAATTCCCTTCTAAAGAATATAAAGGACAGAAGTTAATACCATTAAAATATAGATGTCTTTCTTTCAATATTATGCTGACACTCTGAAAATTGATGGATGAGCTCCTAAGATAAGTACACAGTCACGGATAAATCAATTTGAAATAAAATTCTGATGTCCTGGACTACACTTAAAGAGAACATCTTTGCCAACTACGGAACACTACTCGTTTTTCATACTCATCATTCTTCCCCTGCTACTATTTTAGTTATTGTAAGTTATTGCATCATGGTAAAGTGCTTATCCTGGAAGTATCAATGTTGCACAATGCATTGTAACATATTTTCAGAATTTTGAATGATGCTCCAAAGATATTTGTTGGTTATAAATATCTTTAAAAATATGTAAGTGATGAAGAGACTCATGAAAATGAGATGTTGAAGAATACAGATAATAACAACAATTGATAATTAGAGGTCAACTGATAATTTTCGTTGGTATTACAGATGTATACGATGTATGTTATGTACAATTTGTATCACTATTGATGCTAATACGTTTCCTTTACAGATTCGGTTGTCCAACTTGGTAAGTGAGACCACCATGTCCTCACTAACACTAGATTAATTCTTTTAATTTACAAGCAAGTATGAATGGTGCAACATTATTATTATTATTATTATTATTAGTAGTAGTAGTAGTAGTAGTAGTAGTACTAGTAGTAGTAGTAGCAGTAGTAGTAGTATGTACGGTTTTCTTATGAATTCTGTTTATTTACAATTAATTACCGGGTCACACCCAGTGACCTGAGGAAAGCAAAGGTTTCTACCAGCAACTTAATTGTTTAATAAATGTAGAGGATAAAAAAAGGATAATACAAAATATATATAAAAGTTTGTATAAAAATTTAGTAGAAAAGGATAAAACTAGTATCAAAAGGCATAACAAATATATTCGGTGCTGAGAAGGACAATCTTTTGTACCTCGTGTAAGTTATGGTTGCCCGGAGTTTTCGCAAGATGTTTATCTGTTCCCTTCTTAATCATTCCTAAAGCTCCTATTATTACTGGAACTGTAGTTGCCTTCAGATTCCACATTTTAGCAATCTCGATCTCAAGATCCCTATACTTACTCAATTTATCAAACTGTTTGACGGAGATATTTTTATAATTCGGAACGCTCTTATCGATAAGTGTACATGTTTTGGCTAGGTGATTTATAATAATGATAGCTGCATGTTAATTTGAATGGTTCTATCAGTATTAATCGGAAAGTTCCATATAGTGGTAACATTTGGACCATTAATTACTGGCAGTTTATACATGATAATGCTAACATATTCCCCAGTGCAAAGACTGTTCAACCCTATGATGGCGCTTTTCACATATTCACGCGGTGTCAATACCGGGCATCCCGAAACCAAGTGGTCGATGGTTTCAACAAACTAATAGTAAAATCTCCACTTAGGATCGTCTCCGTTCCTCATGATGTTTGCTTGATAGTTCCTCCTAAAGAGAGGTTGATCATGTGCTACAACCATGAAATGAAATCTTCTATCTCTGGCTTCAGTCTACACCTCCTCAGTCACCGATGGGTTGCAGCTTGATCTATATCAGCGTTTTGGCTTTGGATAACATGCTGTTCATGCTGAGCTTGCTGGCCCTATCGTTGGGAAAGTTTGTCCTGTCCATTTTCCTTGGCAGCTTGTTTTGCCTTTTTGCCACTATGGTGGAAGGTACTTGTTCTTGTTTGACCATAAGATCTACATTTAGCTCTCTCTGAAAGGTATCAGATTCGATGATAATAGAATGCAGTTTCTAAATAATAAATGACAGTTTCTGAATGATAAATGACAGTATCTTGAATGTACAAATGACTGGTTGTTGTCACCAGTCGATGGACTAGGGACAACAACCAGTCATTTGTACATTCAAGATTCTGTTTCATACCAATAATAGTTGTTTTAAATGACAGTTCTAGCTGTATTAGCTCCCGACCCCCATTGCTTCAAGGCAAGTAGAGACGATCAACCTCAGCATTCGATTGGGTGTTAGAAACTTTCTAGCCTTCCTGTCCATTTTTTGGAGATCTGGGAGATTCAAATTGATTATACTGAAACTAAATTGTACAACAGAGATCCTGAGAGTGTTGGTCGCTTCATTGCAGTTTTTACAGTTTAATTCTGTCTTCAACATTAGCCTTATGCAATGATAATACTCTTTACTGACTTTCTCTTTCATAGCTGCGTGGCTAATACCATCACCTTTCTCAACACCTAGATACTTATAGGTGTCTCTTCTTGATCCAGTTCCTTAATAATAGCATCTACATCGACATTAATGGACGAGGTCTCTCTAAGCCTTCCCGTAACAAATCTACCTTTCGCACTCTTATCAAGGTTGAAGTCCATGCATATATCATTACTAAACGCCTTCACAGTGGTTAATAACCCTTCAAGTTCTTGATCATTTTTCGCGTACAGCTTTAAATCGTACTTGTAAAATAGATGGTTTATCACTTTATCAAAGATCTTATATCCTGAGCCGGTGTTGTTAAACTCGTTTGAAAGAGGAATCAGTGACATACAAATGAGAAGTGGAGATGGAGAGTCTTTTTGAAAAATACCACGCTTGATACGAATAAAATTAGACTCTGCTACTCCACTGCCGTGTGAAAGAAGAAGACGTATTTTCCATTTCCCCATATTGTGTCTGAGAAAGTTTGAGGTATAAGGAGAAATTTTATAAATGTCAAGGCTTTTTAAGACCCAGTAGTGTGGAATACTATAAAAGGCTTTGCGGTACTCAATCCAAGCAGTACTAAGACTTCTTTTTCCTTTTCTACAATTTTTGAGTATCATTTGCTTGATCAATAGTTGGTCCTTGCATACGTATGAGTTCCTTCGACACCCTTTTTGCTCTTGTGCTAGGATTGAATTTATTTCTAAAAAGTTGTACATTCTTTCTGTAATGATTGAGGTTAATAGCTTGTACGTGGTTGTAAGGCAAGTGATAGGGCGATAATTTTTAGGGATTTTAGTGTCATCAGATTTGGGTAAAAGATACGTTAAGCCTTCAGTTAGCTATTCCGGTGCATCTTCAGGTTTCGCCATGATGTCATTGAGAGATGTGCTATTTTTTCGTGTGAGGATACTTGTATATTTAACCAAGATTTCTGAATTTGGTCGATGCCAGGGGACTTCCACTTCTTAGATTTCGTAATGCAGCCTGGACTTCGTTCTTAGTAATAGCCACCTAATCCTGTTCTTCAACTTCACTCACTCGTTCTTCCTCCCTTTCTATCCAGGTTGCTTCTCTGTTAAAGAACTTTTCCTCACTCCAGATCTTATTCCAGAATTCTGCAACATTCTCACCTTTTGGGGATCCTTAATCTCAATTTTACCTTTATTTTTTCCCAATTAACCTTTTTGGCATCGGTGTTGAAAATTTAATTTTGACAATAGAATTTATTTCTCTTATCAAACCTTCTCAATCGTTGTACTTTAACTTGTATTTTTTGTTTAACTGTTTCTTTGATTTTTCTTATAGATGCTTCGTCTGTAAACCGATATTTTTTCTTAACTTTCCTACTTTTCCTAGTTTTAACAGCCGTTTCTTTTGAGGTTTCATATCTGAAATTGAGATCTCTTCCAGCAGAGACTCTATTTCATTTTGGATTTTTACCTTCCACTTAGGTTTACCTTTTATTTACTTTTACATCTAATTGGACAGTAAAAGCTCTAGCAGGTGAATATATAAGGTTGTAACCACTGCAAATTACGCTTTCGGTTTCATTGATGATTTCACTCAAAGCAACGTTATAAAGTTTAATAATCTTGTTAGCTTTTTGAATTTGCAGTAATTTTAGGAGTGATTCTCTATGTTCAATTTTTGTAAATTCAGTTTTGCTTATTTCCCTAATGATGTCCTCACGTACTTCCGCAATCTTGGCTCTTTTGTTTTTTAAAAGGTCATCTATCTCAGGCTCCTCACTGTTTTTGTTCTGATCCTGTTCTTTATTTTGATTTGCACTAATCACATTTTCTATCTCATTTTCATTCATCCTGACTACTCTCACAAATGGCTTCTACGTCTGCATCTATACCTTGTTCTTCCACAATACTATGATCAACTTGTCTGTTGTCATTTCGAAGTTGGTCAATTTGAACGTCATTCAGTCTTTTGTACTTGAATATTTTTCTGCGCACATTCGCAAGTTTATTACTATCAAAATTCTTTTGAAAGTCATTGCCAACTGTTTTCCGCCACTCAACATAAGTCTGTTCCCTTAAGTTTCTTATGAACCTCCTTTAGGCTCTATAAAATGCTCGTAAAACATTTACATAATCCTCTATAGACCATTTATGTCTTTTTGCCTTTTGAGTTGATGGTGTTGTAATCGCTATAGGTTCAGGGTTAGGAGGATCCTGGTTCTGATTACCTTGTTGTTCATTTTCAGAGGAATTCATCCCAGTAGCAGACTTTTCGAACATCCCAGCCTGATTTGTTTCTTCTGGTTTCCATAAAAAGGAGGGTTTAGCCTTGCTGCCAAGGTGGCTGACTATTCCGCGCCAGATGCCACCTGGAATTTCGATGTCACGCGTATAAACAGACTTAAATCCGCCGGTCGTCAACCCGGTAGAGGTAGTTGTGGTAAAGGGTAACCTCATTCGCCTACGTTGAAACTTCACAACCGGATGCAGTTTATCGTCACACTCAGGACAATTATTATTATTATTATTATTATTATTATTATTATTTATTATTATTAATATTATTGTTAATATTAATGTTGTTGTTTCTGTTGTTGTTATTATCATTATTAACTGAAAATGTAAATAAATAGATTTGTAAATTTTTGTGCAATTTCCAAACAAATGATGAAAGAAACTAAGGGACTAACAAAAGAGCACTAGCCACAAAAAATCTAATAAAGTAATCGAGAGACCTTACACTTATGTTCCTTACAAAATTAGCAAGAGATCTCTTTTCTCAAACAATTTGCTGTGTTATAGAATAATTAATCAGCCGAAAATGATTGTTTTAGAGACCAAATGTGAAAATCAATGACAGGTTGTTTTTTACATCCTGTTACTAAAATTGTCATTGAGATACTGTCCAGTCTAATTTATGATGCTATATTTTTTGTGGGATGCAGCTGACCAGAAAATGAGGCTTTAAAACAATAAATTGCATATACACAACACAGAGATATCAAATTGTATAATCCTTATCATTCTGTGGCTAAAGGCATTACTGCCTGTTGACATTCATTATCAAAGCGTAATGCTGACAAAAAAGCTCAAAACAATGAGTAATTTTTTCTCACCTCTATATTTTCTGTTTTGACTTCTAACTTTTCAGCCAACTGTTGCTTCTCTTCTGAGTCAAGATATTTTTTCCCTTTGAAGACTTCTTCCAGTTCTGCTGTTTGCTCATCAGTATAAACAGTCCGATTTCTTCTCCTTCTGATTCTTGCAGGTGGTTCTATTTTACACGTTTGCTCCGTCTGAAGCAATTGCCTCTTCTTGGAACAAATACATGGACAGCAATAGTGAACTGCTGGTGCTGAAGATAAATATACAAATAGAAATAAAAGGTTTGCAAAGAACTATATTGCGTAACAAATGACGTATGATTGCACTGAATGCTACTTGAAAGTAATTCTGAAACAGCACCCACCTTTTTTTAATCTATTGATAATAATAGAACTCTACGGAATATCCTTTTGATGCGGTCCATATTATGGGATTTTAAGACGTTGTTTTAAGAAAATATGGAAATGTATTTTTGGGTTTTTTTACCTAAAATATTATACGATAAATCATACATCGATTAAGTTAAGACAAAACAATATGTAACATTAGCAGATGTTTGGACTATTTGTTATTTACATAAAGATCCTCTTTGAGGTACTTAAATTTTCTTGTAAGCAAAAATTTATGACGTACCATATTTTTGTGAGTTCCTTTTGCAGAACCAGTATTATTATGTTTGTTTATTTTGACTAATTGATTGAAATTTGTTATTATGTATATAAACAGAATAATTCTAATGGCATTTGTTATCTAATGCTTACTCCTTATCATGTATTTTGCTCCAGTCAGTGTAATTATTTTTCAGTAAAAACGTGTTACAAAAAAGAATGAAAAGAAAATACTGAACTTAACAGTAAATCATGTCATGTAGCTTTGTACAGCAGACGAATAAAACTTTGTATGAACTCTTGGAATGAGACTATGGAATCTAACATATATATATGAGTCCAATTAAACATATTAGGCATATTAAGCATACTGAAGAGCAACCAGGCTCCTCACAAAGTACATCCTGACAAGAATCTAAAATGAATTATTGTCAACAAACACCATGCCAAATACATACATAATTGGCAGAAACTATAATAAATCCACAATATATTCATATAAAGAATTCAAAAAAGTATTCTGAAGTACAAGTAGCAGCTTAGACTTACTACCGCTTTTTAGTGTAGAGACAAAATATCACCTGCTACTACTGGTTGAGATTTCAGAGACATAACAATGTATTTTTCACATTTATTGAAGAGGAGTTTCCAAATATGGTTTAATAAGGACCTTGCAAAACGTCAGGACTAGTAAGAACCTTTCAACAATTAAAAGTGAATCTGTAGAAAACTCAGTCATTTAATGCTCCAAAAATAGGTTACTTTCTGCCCAACTAAGTGAACAAGCAAGTCAAAACGAGCTATTACGTCACAAAGGGCAGTGGGTGATCAGCCTCTATTTGCTGTGGATAAGCGACCTGTCTCTGTGGGTCATTGTGCTGCTGTTGGTTTGATTTTTCTCCGGGAAGGACTGCCCCATTGATATACAATAATTACGTTTTGGATCCCTGTCAAGCGGTTGTTTTGAACTATGGTTCTATGTTTGCTGGAATATTCACGTGAATCATATCTGTTGGAATGCTGTTGTCTGCCAGCCTGTTGTTTCCCTGAGAATGAAATCACTCTTTCGAATCAGTTTATCAGTAACCATCGGATGGAGCAGACAAGCTGCTGTCTCCAACAATAGTTAACCTAGTTACTGTATAAAATAAGATTGTACAGAAAGAAGTTTAGATACAGGACCTGCCACAGAGAGCATGAGGTAAAGACAAATTGAATTACTGTTTATATTTTGTTGACTTAAATTTTAAGCAATCACTATCACTTGATATAGTTCGTACTAAGTTTGTAATGGATGAAATACCAACTTTGTATACGTATTATGCATCGAGTTAGCATTATTGACTGCTATTGTGTGCTCATTATATACATGTACAGTACGTATATATACTGCCATATGTAGGCCAAGCATATTTCCATTCAAAGAAAAAGTATTCCTTTTTTTTTCGCCACATACCATGGTATCCATACGTTGGTCTTGAGTCAACTGGATTTGCTGACTGGCATACTCTAACTTATAAAAGGTCACTAGAACTAAAGAAAACACATGAAACTAACGTAAGTTTCCCCAACAGAAAAGTATTGTCAAATATTAAGATCAAAGATCTAGGGGACAAAAACATGGAAGATTATCACAAAAAGAACTTTCTTGAAAGTTATTACTGTTAGTTCTTTTTTAACAGGCTACTATCTGGCTTTGAAAGAAATACTGAAGGAGTTATTTCATCAGACAGGAAGAATTTCCCTTGGTAGCTAGAGCTAATTGATGAATTTGACAGCTCACTTCACTCTTACAAAAATCAGCAAGAAAATGAAAAACTAAACTGACTAAACAATTTTCTTTTTGTCCTTGGCATGACTTTTAGATGCATGATGAGTTCTAGCCCCACCTGATCCAGTTGGCAGAACCTGGAGGGGTCCCTTACACAGGGTTACGACTGATAACCAATGTCAGAAGCAGCCGGAAGCTGGTGGTGAAGATAAATGGTTGTTACAGGGAAAAGACTCTCTTAGAAAAGAAGTGGTTATCTCAGTAAACTCACTCGACAGAAGGCAATGCAAATCCCTGTCGTATTCTGCCTAGTATTTTTATATGGATTCTGGTGTATTTCAGACAGATTAGTGATGGTAAGACTGAAAGGAATGCCATTTGGCATCTGAATAATCAAGTGTTATACTTCTACAGTTGATAACACTGAAGAAGAAATAAAGNCCCTTACACAGGGTTACGACTGATAACCAATGTCAGAAGCAGCCGGAAGCTGGTGGTGAAGATAAATGGTTGTTACAGGGAAAAGACTCTCTTAGAAAAGAAGTGGTTATCTCAGTAAACTCACTCGACAGAAGGCAATGCAAATCCCTGTCGTATTCTGCCTAGTATTTTTATATGGATTCTGGTGTATTTCAGACAGATTAGTGATGGTAAGACTGAAAGGAATGCCATTTGGCATCTGAATAATCAAGTGTTATACTTCTACAGTTGATAACACTGAAGAAGAAATAAAGAATATTTATGACCAAATGGATGAAGTGATAAAACAGTTTTGATCACAGGATGTAAGAATAGTTATGGATAATTTAAATCAAAAAGCAGAAAAAGTAAGAAAGGCGGAGCAGTTGGACTCTTTGGCTAGGGTAAGCGGAATGATAGGACTAGTAGTTTGGTGGAATAGTGTACCATAATCTGATTGATAATAATAAATACATGGTTTCAAAATCACAAGAAGAATAGGTATAGTTGGCGAATTCCTGAAGACACTTGCAGAAACCAGATAGATTACATTCTGATTAATTAGCATTTTCGAAATGCTATAGAAGCGTAAAGACATATCTAAACTTTAACAGTGATCATATTTGGTTAATAGAAAAAATATGTGCAGATCTGAATAAGTTGAAGCATAATAAGTTGAACCCTAAGATGAATTGGAAACCGCTAATAAAGGATGGAATTGTCAAAGGCCGGATACTCCCAAAAGAGTGATGTAGAAAAGGTGAAGATGACAGTGAGAAGTAGAAAACACTACAAAATGTTGTAGAGGAATTAGAAAGGATAAATGTTCAAATAATGCATGGAAAATTAAAAATGGTAGAAAACAAGAAAAAGCAAAAAATATCAACTTGTATAAAAGGTGAAGATGGCAGTGTGGTTATGGAACATGACCAAGTTAAGAGTTATTTGATGGAACACATCAAGAGTGTTCATTCAGATACGGAAAGAAGAGAAAGATCAATAATTAGGAAAGTAAATGCAACTCGACAAGCAATATCTGCAGAGGAAATTAGAGATGCAATGAAAAAGATAAAAATAAACAAAGCAGTAGGAAAGAATGGGATAGTATTTGAAATCATAGAGACTAGGAAATTTCTGGCTCGATAAGATTATGGAATTGCTAATCATGTCTACGAATCTGAAGATTTGCCTGATGAAATGCTTGAAATAATTTTCATCGTCCTCCCGAACAAGCCAAGAAGAATAAACTGCAAATCACACAGAATTAAAAGTCTAATGAGGTCATTTTGTCGAGTCTTACGAGTAACACTAAATGGGAATAAGAGTATTATCGGAGAAAAGCTATCGGATGAACAGATTGGTTTAGATACAACCTTTAAAAGGGAAAGACATATGCAATTCTTCGTCTGAAAGTGATAGTAGAAATATCTATTGAAAAGAAAAAGGATTTGGATATATGCTACATAGACTATGTTAAAGCATTTGATTGTGTGAAACATTACAAGGTGTTGGACTTGAAAGGAGGTTAGGTATAGATGGGAAGGATCTTGAACCGAAAAGAAATTTGTACCGTAACCACAAATCTGTAATCAAAATTAAAGGAGAACCAGATGAAGGGGTAGATGCACAAAAAGAAATTCGAGAAGGATGCATTCTATCGTACCATGTGTTTAACCTGTATAGTGAAGAAGCCTTAGTAAAATTAGGATGGGTGATAGAGTTCATCTGTAAGAAATGAGCTAGAATTGTAGATAGCAATGAAAACTACAGACATTGTTAGACATAGAAAACCAAGAACATTGGCTTGAAGATAACTTGTAAAGAAAGGTATGTGGTGGTTGTCCGTAAGAGGGTGAAGTTTTCTGAATGTAATGTGACAGTGAATGGGGTAAAGAAAGAGCAACTGTATTCATTCAGATACTTAGGCAGTTGAAAAATATCAGATGGGAAATCTGATATGGATATGTGGCATTGGTCAGGCGAAGAAAGAATTTCTGGATATAAGAAATGTACCGTGTACAAAAAAATTAGGATAATTAGTTAGAAAGCGTTTGCTAAAATGTTGAATGTGGTCAATGCTATTTTTTGGGTGTAAGTCATGGGCAAAAACCAAGATCATGGAAAAAAAGCACGAAGCGGTAAAAATATGGTTCTGAGGAGGGATGGTGAGAATATCGTGCAGGGAAAAGCTGACGAAGGAGGTTGTTGTGGAAACGGTAGGAATGTAAAAACAGGCGTTCAATACTTTCAGAAGTCAATGGAGCTTAATTGGACATGAGTTGAGAATAGAAGAGCGGGCAGGAAAGAAGATATTTGAGACTGAAATGGCAGCAAAAAAAAGAGATAGGAAGATAAACACTGAAGACATTAAAGTTGAAGGTCAAGAGGCTGAGGGATAGAAATGGAAAACAGCTAGGACATACCAAAAGGAACAGGAACAAATGTAGGGAGGGAGCAATGACATGATAAATCTACGGTTTTCGACACCAAGACACTAGAAGAAGAACCATTTTTACTTGTCCAGAACTATTTTTAAAGAGGTTAAACAGCAAATGACAATGATGTCTGGCAAGCAATACTACAGTCATCAAACAGGATATGTATTTTATGAAAAGAGAAAATAAAAAAATGGAAATCAATTGTTTTGATTTAGCTTACGGGTTAGCAGTAAATGGTTGGGTAATTTGTGTACAGAAATACAACATGGATGAGCTCATCCTGAATGATTTTGCTACTTGAAAACAACATTAAGAGAATAAGTAGGATAAAACGTCAAATATTGCTGATAGAAGTCGATAGTTTCTATTCATATATAATTTTCATATCATATACAAATTTTATTTTACCCTTCTACATCACAGATAACTATATAGTAATGTGGAAGAGCCATACAATTTTTGTATTGCAAGAAAAAGTTGGATCTATTTTACAGCGTATAACTAGGATTTGTTTCCATAATACACCTTCAGAAAAACTTGATGCATCAGTTTACAAATATGCCAAAGCTTCCTTTGTTGAGTTTAGACGATTGCAAAAATTACTCTTGCTGGTATTGACTACAGAATTTACTTGAGTATGCAAAGAGTAACAAAAAGCATTGATAAAACTGCTCGAAATACAATGCAGATATATTAAGGTTCTCTTTGAGAAAAATATTTCAATAAAACACCTCAATTGCCAGTCTTAACTTTGTCAACCTTGACATTTGAGCAAAAAGTGCAGATCAATAGATGCTTAGTATCGCAATGCTTCATTGTATTATCAAGCATATATAAATGCTTGATAATACAAATATTCTATTTCAACAAAGTTCAAAAATAGCTATATCTAGTAAATGTAATTTAACTGGAGCCATATTCATTTAACTAGAAGTATACTTTGCTGTCTATTTTATCTATTAATTTGGAAAAACAACCAACGTAAGAGGATACCTAAGCTTAATGTGATTGGATACAATGATATCTTTTGACCTATAAAGGAAAAAGAATTTTTTAAACCCTCTCTTCTCGTTGACCCCATTGGCACTTTTCTAAGCCACAGAAGTTTTGACAACGTAAGGTAATACATTTTCCCGCCCGATTAAAAAAATTAGCAAAGGGGCGTTCTCATATGATACTAATCACTAACATATTGTGGGTGATTTTTAAAGATACTGACATTTACTTAGTAAATATATCTAAAGGAATCATTCATGTGACAGTTGACTTCGGAAAGAGTATTTAAAATTTCTCTCCAAAATACCTCAAATTCCCTTTTCTCCTAGAGCAATGTAAGAGTTACTTTTATATTAAACAAAACTTATAGGAAGGTAAACAATATCTGTGCACATAACAGGATTCGAATCAGTGTCGAATCATGGTCACCTTTTCTACCACCTAGGCTGTCGGCACTCATTAGTAACCTTATCTTTTTAGCAATCATGTTTTACGCTTTATTTCTTTATTACACTATTTTCACAGTAAAAGAGCTATATGAAATTGTATCACCTGATATCTTTTAAATTTTGTTCCAAAATAAAAAAACCCCCAAAATATAAAGAACCTGAATGTAATATAAAGTATACAAATATATAAAGTTGTCAGCAACAAGATCTTTTTGATGAAACACTATGCTCATTAAAATGATAGGTTTGGTCACTTTTGATGGCTAGAATTTAAAAAATGCAATGTTTAAGAAGTGAATCCCTATAGTTTTCAACGTATTAAGTGTAAAATATTTTTCTTGAATTGATTAATTCAGGTATATAACGTAATCAGGGAAATAAATGCAAATAATTTTAAGTTTTTAACTTTACATTTTATGTTTTCCAATATTACAATTGCCAACCAATATAATTATTATCATATAAATATGTTAAAATATTATAATCATTTACCCAATTAATTTATTTTTATGATTTTGATTATTCTGGCAAGTTCATACGAAATATTATGAAAATACAAATTCTTGCAATTATAAGTTTTTCTTGGATGCATTGAACACAGTAAATGCAATTCAAAACATCATTGGATTTTAATGATGCTAGAATATCTTCGAAATTGCAACAATAAAAGTTAACTAATCCCAAGCTGACAAGTGGTTAGATAAAAATCTACTTACGTTCAGTTACGGTTTTATTTTGGAGATCGAGTTGTACCATATTTCTGCTCATATAACATGCTGTTTAAGGCAAGAGCTTTTTCCTCTGTACACCTCATAGTAATGTTTTTAGCATGCTTTTTCTTTTGAAAGTTTAGATAGTATACTTGTAAAGAAACAAACTAATACTCTTCGTAGATATTGATGTAATTAAGTAGATATGATCAACACCTTTCAGAGAATCTTTAGAAGCGTTCAACTAATTCGTGAATAATGAAAATGATGCAGTGACGCTAATGAGTAAGAAATAAAACATGTACTGATTAAGGGATTTCATTTTGGAGTTGTGCCATAATCTTTCTATGTCTTTTAATTTGCATGCTCCAAGTATTTAAATACAGGGTATCTGCCCAACACTCAACCTACAGTTTTTCCTTGCTTTTTAGTACAGCTTTCTATGATTCGGTTATGAATTATAGGGAAGTAAAAATATAAAGTGATTGTTCCGCATCTTCATTTTAAGCAAAAATATTTTGATAGGCTTTTATGCCTTTAATTTTTTTCAGTCAGAATTTGTTCAATAATACATGGAGGTACTGGTCTAAGTCCTATACTAAAAGATTTTAGTTTATCATTGGGGACTAAGACTTTAGTCTTCGAGACAAAGACCATGCAGTCCATGATTTGCTGCATATTTCATACTAAGTTTATTATTAATTTGTTTACAGCATTAAAAATGATTAACAGAGGAGAAGTTAATAATTTTAATTTTCTGTTTATTATAGGCTTACTGATTAAAAACTGAGTTACCTACAAAAACTTGTTTTAATTGAAAAAGCGACTCATTTTGTCAAACAGTTTTAAATGTTTGACAACATTTATGTGTGATCTTTAAACAGTTTAGTTTTTAAACTATGCCAAAATCAATGCATAACATTTTACAGCTCATAGTCGAGCAATTATTAAGGCATTTTAATGGTTATTACACCAACTACCGAATTTTAATCCAAAAAATTACCATTGTATGGGTAGATTTTATGTTATTTTAGAACCTTTTTTCTTGTTGTCATTTCAACTTGTATTTAGAACCTAAAGGAAGATAGTTTTATTGATGATTTTAAATTATACCTCCCGTTAAAATTTTATCGAATCCTCACAATTAACTCAATATTTTTACTTTATTATAATCTCGAGTTGACATTTTTTAATGATTTGCAATTAGAAAATAAAAATTTATTCGACGAAATAAATTTATAATTAAAAAGGAAATAACATAATCGAAATGTTGTTCGAATGTCAAATGCATTAGCATGTCTATTATCATAATTTAAAATAATTAATATTTTCTTACATTTGTTTGGAACAAGGAGTACACTACTGGAAAGAACTGATGATGAATATTTTTTTCAACAAAATTATCGAATTCTATTGGTGCAGAATAAACTCCATAGCAATATATTTTAAGCTAGCAGATCAGTACAATTAAAATGCAGTTTGCAGTACCCACCTGAAAATTCTATTGTACGTGATTTGCGGCAAAAAGTTATGTATCTTGAAATTTCTGAACTTTATGGACTTAGAGGAAGCCTTAGATGTAAGAGCTTATCATGTCATGAGTCGTAAGCTTTTTACAAGCTACGTTTCGAGAGATACTTCTCCCATCGTCAGGCTGTCGATGGAAGAAGTATCTCTCGAAACGTAGCTCGGAAAAAGCTTACGACTCAAGACATGATAGAGCTTTTACATCTAAGTTATGTATAATAAACTTTTCCATAACAAAACAACGGGTTTGCAAACCCTGTTTGACAGAAAAACATAAAAATGTTGTTTCAACGAAGTATTTTCTTCTTTTTGATATCAACAAACTAAATGAATTTCTTACCTTTGACTGAAGAAGCTGGACAGTATGTAATGATACAAGTGGATAAACCTATCGGAGACCAGACAATTTCTCATCTAAAATAATTGTCTGAAAGTGATTTTGTATTACCAGACACTTCATCTAGCATTCTCTGTTTGTTATGGGTCTCTCCATTACCTATGTAAAACTTTCACCTTAGGTTTAAGAAATATGTTCTTGAAATATATTATAAACTCAATATTGAAGAAACATCTTTAGTGAAAGTCTTCTAAATTTCATATTGCTCTTGTAGAAAAAAATTGAGTTTTTAAATTACTCTTCAAATAACATTTTTAGCTTCACGTTATAGAAGTGCACTGTTACCTACTTTGATCACTTGATTAACTTTTTTTCTAACTTCTAAAGTTAAAAGAAAGCATTTTCATTTAAAGATACAGATTAACTTAAAGACAATAAATCGGTAAAAGTCTAGCCAAATTGGGTAGTTGTCCGACAAAGTGCCTGACAACGTGAAGAAATCAATATTTTTATATTTTACTGTTACCTTTTTAAACTCCACTTTTTTCACAGTAACTCTCAATCACAAAAAGGCTTTATGGTCAACTATATAAGGTGGCAGTGGCGTGTTTTATATATCCAGTACCACCAGGGCTCTTTTCCTCAGATCAATCCAGTCTTTCATTATTCTAACCTCAATGATTTTTGTTTTCAGTCATATGGTATAGGGGTTTCAAACACCTCCTTGTGTTTCAATAGTAGCTACTGAAGCAACATTCGATCTCCTTTTATAATCTTGAAGCAATGAAATATTATTAAATAGTTGTTTTATTATTTTGTTTATTAAGCAGGATGCCGATATCGAGTTAATTGATCTTTTTTTATTACAGTTCTTTAAATAAAATACATGTAAGTAGAAATCAATTAAGTATGTTAACTTAGTTTATTGACAAAATATGCAATTGGATCCTACTAGTCTACAAATACAGTATTCAAATTCAAAAATACTGCTGGTGGTTCAAAATACATATATAAAATGTAAGCAGGTAAATGAGCCTAGACGTACCTCATACAGTAGGTAGTTATTGTTGTCTTTTCGTTCGGTATGTGCAAAGATCTGTTTATTAATGGCTGACAATTACCGTGTGACGTATTATTGCTTAGAACAGTAGACTGTATGACTAAAACTAAAATCGTAGCATAAAACAGAGAGAAATAAGAAGGGGGAATGAAAGATAGGGGCAGAAAAAAAATATATATATGAGATATACGAGAGTCATAGGAGAAAAAGAGTACAAACAATTTAGCTCGTTAACGGAGACATAGCACAAAACGTGAAGCAAAGATTTTCTAAGCAAATTCAAACTTTGACAAAAATTTCCCAGGCAACAGAAGAAAGAGTTCAGGTACGAAATATGTTTCTTTTGACATTTACTAGATAAACAGCCAAAACGTTCACCTTACCATTAACTAAAAACTATATCATATGTCTATTATTCAGAGGTTCTATAGGACGTATATTTCAGTAGGATCCACCTTTCGTCTCTTCAAACGCAATAGAATAAGCACGTAATATAGTTATGACAAGACATTGGTCTCTAACACTCTTCCTTGACAAAGTTTAGTATTAAATTTTATGGAATGTCATACTATGTTCTTGGTAAAACACCAAACAGTTAACCATGATTTTGGAAACTCTACTTGCCTTTGATTTGTAAATCTGACTTTGTACACTTTAGTTTGAAGTCCCAATCTCATAGCTTTTAGAAAGAAAGATACACCTGAACATAGATCTCAAATTTTACATTGAATCAAAGTTAATGTTGCCTGAATTATTTTATTCCATATTACTACAGATTGAAATGAACAGCATTAAGCCATGTGAAAACTCTTCAAGAGAAAACTCTAAATGACATTGCTATCCACTCGAGTGCATGACTATTACACATTACATTCTCCCAAATAAAAAGGAGATTTGTTATCTCCTTAAGTATTTAATCAAGAGGATATTAAGGAATGATGATAAATTAAAGAAGAAAATAAAGTTTTATGATAAGCTGAAAATACGTAACTTTTTTTCTAGCGTAAACTTAAGCTGTTGTATTTAAGGAGATCTATCCTTTTTTTCCGATATAAAATTTGATATCAGAAAATATTATTACTGAATATAAGACAACGCTTTGCATTGATAAATTATACGAAGAATTGTTTTTTATTTGTTTATAGTTGAAAATATATTCTAATTGAATTTAACTTAAAGACCAATCCTATAGCTAACATTGTAGTGTACCTGTTGTATGGTAAAAGTATGCTATTGACTTCGTTTAAGTAATATTTTTCGCCGTGTTGATTGAATACAACTTGTGTTCATTAAGGATTTTATTTTCTCGTGAAGTCAAACAACTAATTTTCTTATTCGTGAAGGGGGAAAAACTGCGAGTTTAATTATTAGTTACATACACCCAAGAGTCCAAGGGGATGAGAGAAGGCNACGCTTTGCTTTGATTATAGTTGAAAATATATTATATAAATTATACGAAGAATTGTATTTAACTGGGTTTTTTTATTTGTTTATAGTTGAAAATATATTCTAATTGAATTTAACTTAAAGACCAATCCTATAGCTAACATTGTAGTGTACCTGTTGTATGGTAAAAGTATGCTATTGACTTCGTTTAAGTAATATTTTTCGCCATGTTGATTGAATACAACTTGTGTTCATTAAGGATTTTATTTTCTCGTGAAGTCAAACAACTAATTTTCTTATTCGTGAAGGGGGAAAAACTGCGAGTTTAATTATTAGTTACATACAACCAAGAGTCCAAGGGGATAAGAGAAGGCAGTAAAAATATACAAGACAAATTGGAGGAAACAGAGAAATATGTGCATCAAACTGGTTTGAAACAGTCCTTATGACTATCATGGTTTTTTACTCAGCCACATTTACTATTCGGAGCTACGTTCCTAACCTAATTATTGTGCAACCATGTCTTTTACTTGAATCTACCATTCTTTCTTCAGGCTTGTGTAATTAGACATCTCATCCAAATCACACAAACAGGACTGAACCTTTCACAAAAGAATAACTTTCTTTTCAAGACAAGGACAAATGACTGCAACATGCATGCAGAAGAAGGAAAATTGTAAGATTAATTTTGAAGAAGATTTCAATTTCTGAAGGAACAAAAAATATGTATGTACTGTACTATAATCAAACCAGTGCTTATATCTATCATGGCGAAAATGCTCTACCATCTAAGCTATTATCAAAATATTACTTTCACAAGACGCAATTTGATGGTTTGCATAAAAAAATTGATACTTTTTAATTTAATGGTGACTCGCTTGAGTAAGACCAGGTTTTATAAAAGGAAAGAAGTAATGATGTGATAAATGTGTTAAAATCATGAGCTGATTAAAGAAAAACTTAACCATACTAACTGCAAGATAATATTATTTTATTTTTATATTAGCATCCAAGAGCTGCCCAGACAAGGATTTTGAGGAGAAAATATCTAGACATCATTTCTAGCAGAAAATACAACTGTTAGACTTTTAAAGTATTATTTTACTCGTTGCCTAATCTAAGTTAAGAAAATAAGTTTTTATTTAGCCATTTCTCCCTTTCCTCTGACTTCGAAACCTACTTATGTACCACTTTCATTAAACTAAAGATTTTGTGGCAAAGCCAGAGTTCCAATGGCATGGGCCTAAAAGAAAATAAACTGAAAAAACCCCTGATATACTGCATTTTTCTTAGTATCTTACTAGTATTCTGCTCTACCTCTGTGCCTCTTCTTGTTTGTCTGATTGGCAAAATACCAGATCATAGTCTGTAATACTTGCACCTTATCTGCTTACAGATGAACTTTGAGAAGTACTAAAACCATTACTGAATAATAAAAGAACTATACATGGATTGTAGTAGTTTTAGGTCTGATTAAATTTACAAAAATTATTTATTGTTTATTGTGCAATTATGTTATAGTGACAGAATTTTTAATCTAATTCTAACATTTTAAATCCCTACAAAATTTTTGTGTTACACTTTTACTTCAGCAAAGTTTCTGTAAAAATACATTATCATTTAATAGATTAACCTACCATTGCATAAAAACATAGAGTGTTGATGAATGTATTAAATATATTATAAAAATTACTATTACGAGATTCTCCTTTGATAGGTTTTTCTCTCGTTTCTCTGAATCCTTCTAGTTATGTCTTTGAAGCGGATTGGGGAAGCCAATTTCATTAAATACCTTAGGAATCTCATATCTGGATTACATTTTCCTCCTTGCCTCATCATTGTTAGTATAAGATTACGACACTTACAGTTTCCCTTTTTTAATGTATAAGGAGAAAAATGCGTTACTCTATTTAGTAAATTTGCTATTCACAAAAATCTATGGTAAGAGTTAAAATTAGCAATATCAGCAAAATAATCATTTATACCTTTTACGTTTCTGTATTAAAAACAATATTTTTGTACTGTGGTCTTGCAATTTTTGCCTGATAGTTAGATGACAATAGCCCTGTAATTGCACCTTCTGTTTCTTGCTTTCAATTTTTCCATTCAACCTTGTTCTGGTAACAGTACGAATGAATTACTAAGATTGCTATAACAGATTAACAGAAATGCAAACTACCTAACATATAGCATAACAAAAGCTTATCTGGCCTCCAAATTTCAGTCAGGGAACATCCTAAACATGGTTGTAAAAATATCTATGAATTTTACTAAATCTATTTTCACTCAGAAAAAATGAAATAAATTTTATTACATTTCATTTTTAAATACTGTTGCAGAAGGAAGAAATAAATGAATGCATTAAAAGATAAAGGGTTGATAAATTAAGTACCTTGACAAAGAAAATATGCACGATCGATCAAGTCCATTGTTCCAATTTGTGCGTTTCGTCCCTTGTTTTGATAATAATGGTAATGGTGAGCCAGGAACTTGGAATCTTCACTATGAGAAAAATACCTTTGAGGAGAAATACTAAAATTAAAACGATTTCTATACTCCATAATAGCTTGTTGAATATCAGGAGATTAAACAACCTGTCTTTTTTGGCTAGATTTCAAGATACTCTATTCATGTAGTCTCTGTTTTACTGTTAGTGAACTCTAAGATACTGCCTATTTTCATTTTGAAAAGCTATCAAAAACAGTATCCTTTACTACTAAGCTAAGAGGGATCAGTACCATTCATATAGTGACAAAGCTGATTTTTGTGTGTGACGTATCAGCTTCAATCCGATAAGACTGTTTTAGAGTTCGTTTGTTAGACGTCTTAGCTTGCTGGAAACCCTTGAGTCCAACCTCAAATGTAATACTTCTGAGGATTACGATTTAATCGCCAGTGAGGTCCCTGATAGAAGATAGACTTAGATCGATGACAGTCAAAGATTTGCACCGTTGACTCACTCTCTCTTTTCTTTGTTAAAGTGATAATACCAGAGTCTAACATCGTGATTAGATATCTCGCATCAATTTCTACACTATTTTTGTTACTTGAAATAGTTGATATTTAGGATGTAAAATTGTTTAAGTAGAAGAGTTGATAGAAAAACCAAAGATGTTCTCTTGGTAAAGAATTATACTGGAAATTTGATTGCGTGCTGAGATTTAGAAACTGCTTAAACTGAGACATGAATAAACTTCATGGATATTCAATAGTGTATTTCGGATATTTATTAATATATTCGTGGAATAACTCAGTGAATTAAGAATTACTCAAAATATCACGAAATTCGAAAGCCATTATTTTCCAATTTTCTTAAGGCAGTTATTAAATTAATGATAAGAAAATCCGTTTATTGCTATACGGTAAAACAAGAATACCACAAAACGCGTTACACATTACCTTCTAGCTTCTTATAGATAACTAATCAAGGTTTCACTTCTTTATACACTGAATATTTTAGGGATATTTAGATGAAACAATTTATGTCCTTTGTAGTATTAAATTTTACATGAATGTTAAGACGTCTAATAAATACGCATTTATATCTTTTCATATTACACAGTTCTTCAAAACAACTTGATCCTCATATTTTATACAAGTCTATTCATTTGGATTTATTTGGGATTAATGATTGCCAATCGGAGATAAGTTATGGTTATCACGTTACATTTTCTCAATGATTGTCTAAAGAAAATGAGGGTTCATATGAGAATTATTTATTTTTCGTATAAGTGAGGGTAAGCAGTCATGTTAGAACACCTTTCTGATATCTTGCTCCAGGACAGTCTTTTTTTAGTGTTCTAATATAAAATACAATAATTCAATATATATATATAACATACAATAATAAATAATAAAAATAATAGCTATAATGACTATTATTGTTATTTTTATCATTTTAGTATGATATTTTGATAATTATTCAAATAGTATTATATTATATTATATTATATTATATTATATTATATTATATTATATTATATTATATTATATTATATTATATTATATTATATTATATTATATTATATTATATTATATTATATTATATTATATTATATTATATTATATTATATTATATTATATTGTGCTTGTTGCTTTATGGATGTTCTAAGCAAGAATAAGTTCCTTTTCCAAGGGTCTCCGTGATAGAAATTTCAAGTAACAGTAACTAAGATTATTTCTGTTATAACAGTGTTACCCACTTTGCACATTTATTCGGTATATGACAGTTATTGATTTTTGATTCCTAAGGTTAGTTGGTCTACAAGGTTTTCTAGCCTTTTATTTTTGCAAATGTATCTGTAATTGAAGTCCTCATTCAATTGGTCAGCGAATTCTTTTGTTTTCAATTTCGTTTTTAACCATTTTGCTTAACGTTTAATCATTAGAATAGCAAGGTGGGCTTCAGTAAGTGATTGTGTGAAAAAATATACGCAGCAGTCCAACAATTTTGTCTANATTTCAAGTAACAGTAACTAAGATTATTTCTGTTATAACAGTGTTACCCACTTTGCACATTTATTCGGTATATGACAGTTATTGATTTTTGATTCCTAAGGTTAGTTGGTCTACAAGGTTTTCTAGCCTTTTATTTTTGCAAATGTATCTGTAATTGAAGTCCTCATTCAATTGGTCAGCGAATTCTTTTGTTTTCAATTTCGTTTTTAACCATTTTGCTTAACGTTTAATCATTAGAATAGCAAGGTGGGCTTCAGTAAGTGATTGTGTGAAAAAATATACGCAGCAGTCCAACAATTTTGTCTACAAGACATGTTTAAATCAGTGTAAGTGAGATCTTTACATGATTCATTAAATTCAGATGTTCAAGACTCAGCACAGTTCCTGGTTGCATGATTCGGGTGTAAGTTTTACTTTATGGTTGACCAAGCAGCTTACGACGGTGACAACTGTGAATGTAAGAAACCTGATACAGATGGGTAGGTAATCTAGGTTGCACGGTGGAGTAGAAAAACAGATGCAGATGAGAGGTGATTGAGGTGGCCTGCATCCACTATACTGGCAAGAGTAAGTTATGGGAAAAGTAGTCATTAGTTCCACTTTTGCAGAACCATGAATTGGGAGATATTTCAAATTATATTGAACAGAAGGATAGAAATTATGTTTCGATGCACCATCTTAATCAGATTTCTTACATTTGCCCTTGCCAACGCCATTAACTGCTTGGTCAACCATATAGCATATTATACATTGCAATTCTAACCAAGAATGTAGTAAGTACATTTGAAGGAGAGTACGTTTTTTCTCGGTGTCATATATTTTACCCTAAAGAAAACCTGTTGATTACATGATTATTTGTGTAACAACTTAAATAAATCAAAATAGACTTACGATCGCTGGGTCGCTTTTTTGTAATAGTGTAGGCCAATAACTATCTCCTAATAGTAAATTTTATGTTTCTGTTTATCCAAATTGTTGTTGATTGTGTTTATTAAGAACACGGATGTTTCAATGAAGAAAAATAAATAACTTACATACAACAGAATGGATTAGGTAGATGTAGGAAGAATTATGCTGATAGAGAATTTCATTCCTACGCATCGACTAGGAATAGCCACGCTTTGCTATTAATTGTTCAATTAGATTATCGCGTAGGTAAGCATACAATTTTACAAGCATAATCTGCTTTACTACAGAGATCCCAACTAGAGAGAAAATAGGAGGAGCAAACGATAGTAATTAGATGACTGTTAAATTCAAATTCGAAGAAAATATTGTTGAAATATTTTTCCAGAAACATTTTCCCAAGTAATTTTTGTCTTTAATGTTATGATCCCTTAAATGACTGAATAATATAAAAAATTCCTTTTTGATAATAGTCCATAATACCCATGTTCCAATACAAGCTTCTGTTTTCCAAACTTTCGTTAGTATGGTATTAGGACTGCTAAGCTCTACATACGCTTAACAGTCACGCACTCTTGACCTTAGTCTTCGTCGTTCTTTTGCGTGGATCTTCGTCACTGGGACTTTGCCCTATCCCATAGTCGGTGTGGATTTTTTGTGTACTTTGGTTAGAAAATGGAACTCAGTCACCATAAAAGCATCTACACACATACCAAGACTCATTAGCATTAAACCATCAACACGCCCTATCTGCCGTGCCTATGTCCACGTCCTATCAATCTCCTCTCCAAACATTTTCTGACACTTCATGACCATGCTACAAATACCAGCTATCAAACTCTCTTATCAGCAACCATATTGAAACTCATAGCCCTTCCATCATTTTTCGTCCATGCAACCTTGCTCCAGACAGTCTGAACATTGCTAAATTAGAATTTTGGCACATGCTACAACACGGCATAGTTCTCATACCTCATAGGTCGTAATAGCCAAACAAAAAAATGACGAAGAAAAGAAAAGATTGAAAGAGGACCTCTGAAATCCATTCAAAATTTATAAAGAATGGGGATTGGTTACGAAAATTAGGGTCAAGCGATGTTGACATGAAATAGATGAAAACTAGCTGTAAATAAAACAAATAGCAACCTGAATCAAAACGAAGGAAGTTGAAGCTGAACTAAACCAAGCGTGGAAACGAGTTTCAAACGATTTTCTAACATTAGAATTTTAAAACGGTTTAAACCCAATTCGGTTCTATCCTTAATAAGAAGGCTCTTTAATATTTTAACTGCTTAATAATGGAAAGCACTTGAAGCTTCCAGTTTGCTTTTTAGAAATCACTTACTTTCTACCATTTCTGCTGGTTTGTATGGTCGACCTATGGAGCAAAAAAAAATCTTTGAAAGTCGAATGCTGTCGGCATTATTGGCTTAGAAAGATTACCTGCTTACGCGGTGATACTTAAGTTTTATGTTTTCTTTGAGTTAATGCGGTTAAAGAGGAAATTTTCTTATATTAGAGAAGATTAGGATCATGGGAAAAAGGTTCCGAAATGCTTTGGTGAATATGCACGACCTAAAATTGGAATAACTTCCAAGAACTATCAGGTAATAGTCCCGGGATTTGGCAATGTTGGTAACATGCCTGTACACGATTTTTGTGCCAATACATTAGAACAACAAAAGTATTTCATAAAAGCTAAGGGAGGCTTTAAATACCTTGCACTCCTTGTATTCTATTTCTTGAAAACAATTCTGGCAACGACAGTTTTATCAGCTGCTGGTGTTAATTGGAAAACATGACTTAACAATAATACAGAGAGTCCAAGATAAGTCAGTTAAACGTAAATATATAGGAAAACCCATTTCCATTATTAGCTGGAGGTGTTGGCGTTCACGTCTAGCCAAGTTTGAAAACAATACTAGCACCAATGCAGTAGAATAGCATTTACGGTGTCATGAGTAATAAATAGAGTGATTTTGTAACCCTGAGCAATTGTCTATTTGCACTATAAAAGTAGAGGATAATCTTGGAGGAACATTTTTTTAGGGTTTTTATTAAATTTCGAACATTAAAAGTAAGACAATAGTAACTGCTATCAAAGATAGATTGCTTCGAATGCAGCATGTCATTAAAAACACATGCCAGAATGTAAAAATTTTCAACAATGTCATAGTAACAGTTATGGGAAATAAGTGTGCTTGTCAAGTACTCTAAACAAAGGGAGAAGTGGCTTGGAGAGCTTAACCCAAAAATGGAAGCTGATATACATAAAACTACGTTGAAAGATAAGCTACGGTACTGCAGACAAATCGTGCCCTACGTGATGTAAAGCTCGGTGTTGGTATTTCGGAATTATTGAGTTGAATTATACGGCGTTGAACATTAGAGCGTATGTTTGGAAGGAAAGAAATTGAATACAGAAGTGAAGGCACATCTTATAGGTTTCATAGATCAAATGATCAATCTTTAATTTCTTTTCGGTTTGTGTTTTGGTTATCGACTACTTTTCAATAATGGATAGCTTATCAAATACACTGAAATCGAAAAAATATCCGCTGTTGGCAGTCAATACCTTGAAACTCTAACATTAAATATCCCTACAACAGATAAGAACGCAAAATGACTTGAAATTATTCTTCGAGTTTTTTACAAATGAAGATCTCCAAGCAGAAGAGCCTAGGTTAAAGAGAAAGAGGAAGTGTCAAAATATTCAATTTTGGAGTATTTGGGTGGACAGAAAACATCATCCTGCATCCATTTGAGGCTTTAAATGTTACTACAGTGACCACAAAGGCCAGTCAAACTTGTCTGCAAATCTTAAAGTAGGGTTAGTGTTGGGGCTCAAAATGAATGTTTTGATCCTGGTTTCAAGCAAATAAAAGGATATATATATATATATGCTGCTTCACGAAAGGAAGCAGTTATACTCTGAAGAACAAAAGCAACAGTATTAGGAAGAAAATGCCAAAAAAGGCAGCGGTAGACTACAAAACTAGCTCTTAAATGGTGTTTATAAAGGAAAACAGCAATGATCTGAAAAAAGACCCTTTAAAATCAAATGTACAGCGGTGCAGACCAATGTGCTAAAAGACGAAAGTGAAATTGGGTAAAACTGGCTCGATAAAGCAAAAAATGTGAAGCTTAAGCACAAATTATGAAACAGAATCTCAAGACTGTCGTTTAAACTAGTTTAACACCTAACAAAAACATGGGAATGTAAATTCACAGTGATTATAAATGAAAGAACGGTAATGGAGCAGGGTTGAATAGAGGTAGAGCAAACCTTAAAGTAATATGTAGATGGTTTTCAAAAGGGGTGTTAATCATATATTGAGGAACATTGTCATCCTAGCCTTTGGTTTTTCGTAAACCACAGTTTTTCTTGCTCAAAAATTCTGTTATATAATGCTAATAAAATTGCCCACGCTAGAAAAACTAAAACTGAAATACAACAAAAGAAATATCCATTACAAAAAACTTTGGAGATTTTTGCAAATTTTGCTAAAAATATCACAAAATACAACTCTGTCAACGTATATGAATAAATGCAAAAATATAGCAACGCAAGAGTGCTTTATTAAATAAATGAATGCAGGAAACGTATACAATAAAAATTGCAAAAGGGAAGACGATTAAAAGAAGCGTTAGACTTATGTAAATTTTAGCCATCTGAACACCACTGTTGGTAGCTGCCGACTCTGGGTTTACTAAGTTCATAGCCAGGGTGTTATCTCTATGGTTTTTTGCTTGTTGTTGGCCTTATGGTTAGCTCCTATATCTTTTATATTACCTAACTGTAATTGTTTTAATCTCATTTTTATAAGTATATCAATAAGGAAACTTCGAGACAAAAGTTATAAAGTATTTTATCATGTTTACTTGTGTTGCTCTGTTAATTTTACTTGAATTGCGATGGCCAAGCAGAAAAGCGTTTTATTAAGAAATAAATATGATAAATTGTAATTACTTTTGGGAGGTTTCTTTCAAAAGTGTTTTCTTTAATCAAAAGTTGTACATTGGAATTATTTGATTTTCTGAAACGTGTAAAAATGTCTCTTTTAGGAAATTATGGGTCCACACTAAGCAAAACGACATGTGAAGTCCAAGATAAAGCAAAGCAAAGAAATTTTTCTGAAAAATACTGTTTACTGTTGGACCATAATTTTTGTTCTTGTTAAGTTTGTACTACTTTACAAAATCTGTAAGATTTGGCTTATATATATACATACCTGTGTGTGTGTGCTTGTGAAGATATACATAGAAAATAAAGGAGTACTACGAAGAATATCAGTGCATTTTCTTAGCTATTACTCAATGTCTCCATTGTCAAAGCTCATGGTGGATTCTTTCGAGTAATCTTTCATATTGTTTTACTTTTCTTGGGGTGTACTTCATTTGGTTTTCTTTGCTCTCCAGGTTTTAGCAACTGACTTTTAACGGAAAAAAAATACAACTTTTTTTAGCAGCTTGATTCTGTTAATCACCCTCCAGCTATAAAAAACACCTTCCTTGAGTGACAACGTTGGGCCCCACAATCAAATTTAGCATGATACATAAAGATGGTATAAAGCTTGCTAATATCGTAAAATCACCAGAATCGTGGATACTGATCTGGAAGCAATACAAAAATCGAGAATAACCTCAATATGGCATATAATTATGAATCCTTAAAAAAATGGACGAATATCTTGAGCGAATACAAGCATAAGTGTGAACAAGGTAATACCATATTGATGGTTACTAATGGACGATAAAAGAAATGCTTGGAGCAAAATTGACAAGGATGATTTAAGTACCAATTTTTTTGCAGATATGTTATCTTCTGTCTTTCCTTTACACGTTTACCACATATCATACTAGAGAGAACTAAATTTTTCAGTACTTGCTTTCTAACTCAGTGTCCCACAAATCTTAACCGTCTGTTTATAACCGTTTCTAGCAATTCCCCCTTACTACCTATTTGTTATAGCAAACCATCATTTCTGACCCTGTCAACGTACGAGATGCGTGACATCCTGCCATAACACCATACATTTGCTGCTTCAATGTGATGGGCTTCAGTTCTCAGTGTCCTTGACTTGCAACCATAAAGAAAGTGTTCACAAGACATATGCTTTCAGGTGACGGATCGTGATCTTCATTGATAGTTTCCAGTCTGTAAAGAGGGTCCTCAACCTCTTAAAAGCTTATTTGCCAAAACAGATTCTTCTCTTTACCTTTTCTTTACACCTTGCGTCTATAGTTACCATTGAAATGAGATAACTAAAAATTTCCACTTGTTCAATTGTTGTACCTCCATGTTGCAGATTACATTCAGGAACAGTCGGTACTTTTGGAATGACGACATCTTGTCTTTTGTGTATTAATGACTAATTGCAGAGAAAACGTTCACTTGTAGTAGAACCATGTCGTCACCATATCTGAGGGTATTGATTTTGAGACCGTTTGTTTTTTCTGGTCAGTTTTCTAGGTCCCGTAGGTTCCATGGTAAAAATAGATTAAAAAGATCAGGTTATGTTATGCATCCCAATTGACGCGTTTGTCAAACCACCGGGAAAGTGGACTGCTACAGTTGATTATAATATACTTCCCTAAGGATTCATACGTCCTTCTCATCGATTTGTTTGCCAGAAGCTATTTAAAACAGATCCCAGTGACGGAATTTATCAAAAGTCTTCTGATAGTCTAGGAACACCATACATACGTCCTTCTGATGTTAAATTGCTATTTTTCCAAGCATCCTTGGAGAAATGATTGCATTAGCTGTTCCTTTATCTTTCATAAATCCAAACTGAGCTGATGCAATTGCTTGTTGTAGCTTTCCTCTGACGGAGATGAGGTGATCCTTAACAAGATCTTTAGAAGATAAAACATTAAGCTTATGGTACTATGGCTTTCAAACTAGAGTACCTGGAATCTTGGGCAGAGCACTGAAGGCTGATTTTAACACTCACTATAAATTGAAATTTTGGGTCAGAGAAAGTAGGTACAAGAAGACTGAAAGAGAGAAATTGATTTTCAAGCATTAAGAATCAAAGCGGTTATTAATCAACGCTTAATAATTTATCCTGTATAATTGAATGAATTGTAAATACCGACAAAATTGATTTTTTGTTTGTTTGTTTTAACATCAGTTCCCCCAGTTATTGGGACTCAGACGATGTCCTTTAAAGGAACATCCGACAAATTAAACGACACTTAATATCATTGATCTTATTTTGAAGTAAACAAGGATTCCGTTAAATATATTGGCAAAATAGTGAAGCGTAGCAGAAAAAAAACAAAACAAGGAAAGCTGACTTTTCACAAGCACAAATAAATGTTCGATACTGAAAAGAAGAGCATTTCTATGTATTAAGTACTGTTTCAAATTTGCTATATCAGAAATCTTCTCTTGCAAGGTAATGTAAGAGGCACCAAAAAATGGAAAAGGAGAAAGCTGTCGGAAGATAAAAGCAGTGGCTGAACAGAAATGATTTCTAAAGAGTTCCAATAAGAAGTTGAGGACAAAACCAGATGAAGAAATGTTGTCTCCATATCACTGGTGCCCCAACGACAACAGATATCACGGGGCAGGCAATGGTGAAAATAAAATCAGAAAAAGTACTGCTCGAGAAAGATCCTCAATAAGGATTTAATGTATCCAAAGTAATTTATTTAAAATGGATATAGAACCATCACTAACTAATGTTACATAGGGAAGAAATAGAAAATTTGGATAGCCTAAAATATGTAGGTCTAATGGAAAAATATAATAATATTCTTTTATACTAATAATACAGAATGTTTAGAGAATTCGGCCATAAGTGCAGTTTGATGTACTCCGTGGTTATAGGAAAGGACAATAATTTCTTTGATCATACTTTGATTACGTGGGAAAGATTTCTGTTTAAATAATCCCTGTAATGTTTCTGGTTAGGTGGGTTTTGCATTTAAATACAACATGATACACTACTTCCAAAACCGTGAATAGAGAATGACAAATAAAACGATACAATGAGAAATTATGTGATAAATCCCTTATCCTGATGAGATGGGGGGTTATTATTCTTGACGTCTTCTTAAGAAGAGTAAAATGTCTTGTCAATAACCAGTGACACTTTGACAGTCGGCTTGGACTAATCAGGTCATCCAACAAAACGAAGCCAGATATTTTAGTAACATTAGACTTATTAAAGGAAATCAATTATCAAATTTGGCGGTGAAGTATTAAATTGAAAATCTAGAGCGTTTACTTACTGTACCTTGGCTAAATGATAATGAAAGTAATGACAACACAGTGTGTTTTACTATTTACAGTGTTGAAGGAAAAATAGAAAAGTTCAGTCGTAACAGTTATTGTCATTAACACGGGAATTCGTCAAAGGCTGTTGTGAAGCTCCATTTTTTAAAGATTATCATCACAAAATAAGCATGGGACATTAGCGCAGAACAGACGAAGATACATGATGTGTTGTCGTCTTAAAAATATAATGGAAGGCAGCTGAAAATAAAAACATATAAATGTTATAGACTTTGAGTTAGATGTTAGCTAAACTTCTGTTCAGTAAAAAAAATTTGGACTTGAAATTTGAGTGGCTTTTTTTCAAAATTGTGTTAAGGTGATAATGTGTCCCAAATTTATAGAATTTCAACTTAGAAAATAATCCGAACCCATTTAGATAGAGCAAAAATAAACGTTTTAATGAACAAAAACAAGGTAGAAAAGGGCTTGAGTCTGCTCTTGAATCAATCGAGAAAATCTCAGTGTTTTTGTTTCCATTCTGGCCTTTTAATTTATCACCTTTCCTATTTTTACCTCTAAATAAAATGACGATTACTAAGGCAAGTGTTCATTATAATGGCATTGTAATGCTAAAATCCTCCCATATATTGTCTGTACTTCCCTCCATTAAAGAAACTAAATTGACAATATATTTTATAAGGTTAAAGTCGAAAAATGTCATTTTATCTCTACTAATCTTTTGCGACAATTAGGAATTTATTGAAGCATTAAAATATTTTTTTATTTTCATACATATAATTTAAGAAGAAACGTCTTAAGAAAAGGGGGAGAGCGATAGAATAGAATTTTCTTCTTTAGAGAAAAATAAAAAATAAAGCCAAAGTCTCCCTTTCATTTTTAGGAAAGAAAAAATCCCCCCAAAACTCCAAATGCGTGTTTGGGGGAAAATTTATTGAATTTATTTTATTACTAACATTTTTGGCTTAAGGGTGTAAGAAATTGTTCAACCTATCAACGAGTTTTGCTTAAGCAATTTTCAGCTGGCCCAGTAACACCCTGGTTTAGGCTAAAAAATCCCAGCTATTATTCATTATGGTTCACAAAAGATTTCACGAGTAACAAATGAAAAATCTCTTTTAAAGGGTTAATCAAGGAAATCTAACAAAGCGAGAGTAAATTTCTTTTCTCAATAAAGACCTAAATGTCTGAATGGAAGGTAGCATGTATCATACAACAAAAACCCAGATTTTAAAAAAGTGAAACTCCAAAAATCAAATCTACTGCATTTCTGATTGAACACACTTATACTGAATAAATAAAAAATGTTATATAAAGAGAATGAGGTTTCATTGCAATATTTTCATGCCAGACGACGCTTGGAATATTTTGTATATGATTTCTATACGTTGAAACATGTACAGTCTAAGTTGTATAGTATTCATTGTTGGGAAATTTTATTTCCTTAATGGAACCTTGATCAACAATCAATTCCTTTCATGACCATTGTTAAGAAAAATTTGAAAACTTAAGACATGTTTAGTTAATAATGTGTGTTAAAACAATAAAGGCTGTTCAAATTTCTAACTTAAATAAACAAAAAGCACTATTGATGTCAAAACGTCGCTACTGAAAAAAACCCCATCTGATTCATTAAAGTTTCTGAAATATCATAGCATATAAATAAAGCAAGAATTTTCAACCAGTGAAAGTATGCTTTTGTAAGCCTATGTAAAATGTATGCATTATGAACCCCAGCGTTAAAAATAAGCATTAAATTTGTTCAATTAACCTCAAAGGGTAAACACAAAAATACTCATAATAGTGGCAATTATTGTTACATTCACTTTTAAAGTAAACAAAGAAAAGCAAAAGCCTAGCAAAAGTGCTTGTCAGAGGAATGGAACAAATGCATTGAACAGTTGTTTTTATGGAAATTTGATAGTTTCAGTTGTTTTTATGGAAATGTGATAGTTTCACTTGTTTTTATGGAAATGTGATAGTTTCACTTGTTTTTATGGAAATGTGATAGTTTCAGTTGTTTTATGGAAATTTGATAGTTGTAGTTATTTTTATGGAAATGTGATAGTTTCACTTGTTTTTATGGAAATGTGATAGTTTCAATTGTTTTTTTTGAAATTTGATAGTTGTAGTTATTTTTATGGAAATGTGATGGTTTCAGTTGTTTTTATGGAAATGTGATGGTTTCAATTGTTTTTATGGAAGTGTGATAGTTTTAACTATGTTTATGGAATGTTGATAGTTTCAGTTGTTTTTATGGAATTGTGATCGTTTTATTTGTTTTTTTGAAATTTTTTNTTTTATGGAAATTTGATAGTTGTAGTTTTTTTTATGGTAATGTGATAGTTTCACTTGTTTTTATGGAAATGTGATAGTTTCAATTGTTTTTTTTGAAATTTGATAGTTGTAGTTATTTTTATGGAAATGTGATGGTTTCAGTTGTTTTTATGGAAATGTGATGGTTTTAATTGTTTTTATGGAAGTGTGATAGTTTTAACTATGTTTATGGAAATTTGATAGTTTCAGTTGTTTTTATGAAAATTTGATAGTTTCAGTTGTTTTTATGAAAATGTGGTTACCTGCGTTAGAAGTATGCGCTTTGTTCTGTTTTGGCTCTTACATCATTTTCCTCAACCCGCTTCTTACCTACCTGAAAATAATCCTTGCGAAGGAAATCAATCTCCTTAACTTTACAATGTCGTCCAAATACATTTTGTTTGGTCATTCCCCAACATGTAGGGGTTTCATTGGCCTTTCTGTGTAAGTTATTAATGTTAGCTCTTAATAGCTAAAATTTTTTTTTTTCTAAAAGTTTGATGTGATGCATGTGGACGGACTGATGTGGCGTGAAGTATACGACGTCAGCAAATTATTTCAGTAAAAGGAAAGTTCAGTGGGACTGATTACTTTTATATTGTTTGTTGCTTTGATTCTTGTTTTCAAAACGTGGAGAGTACTACTTTCGTCATCATCTTGCATTCTGACTGTGTGGTAAGGTTCCTGTTGTTCAAATAAAATTTAATTTTTTTACTGTTGCTCTGACAACCTCTGTTCTTAACCATATTTCCTCCTCCGTTCTTTTATAATCTGTTATGTGTGTCTGAGATAATTAAGCTGCTAAATCTTCTCCAACGTATTGTTGTCTTGTTATATATATGCAGCCAGCATGATTAATGAGCAGGGGTTTTGTTATTTTAATACTAACTTGCATGCTGTGTTCTTTTGTTTCTTTCGCTGGAAATGGGTGTGGAGTTTTCCTTAATTGCAGTACATGTAAAGCAAGAAAATAAATACCAGGAAATAATTTTCAATGATCAACTAAACAAGTAACATTTTACTAATAACATTTCTTTTATTTTGAAGAAATGAACTTTATTTTCATTGGTGTTTGTAACTTTTTCAGGAAAATGAGGTATTTCAAACTGGCGTTTCAGCTCCGTTTTCTTGGCGATTTAGTGTTCACCTAAATTACAACATCGTAAAGCTAGCATAGGCTAGGAAATGCCAAAGATTAATGGAATGTTTAGTTACATCAATGAAAAAGTATATTTGTTTTCAAATTTTGAGTCTGATGCATACTTTTTTAAACCTTTAAACGAATATTGAATGGTTGGGTATTTTAAAGTAATTAATATACCCACCCACTCCATATTGATGGATAATTTAGGAAAATTACTTCAGCTTGTTCAGTTTCAATGCAAGCTTGTTCTTAGGCAATTGTGTCATTTGTTAGCAGACACCAAGACCTAAAATTAAAGGGTTGGTGTTTGGAATGGTTTTCTGTTTTATAAGAAAGGGAGTTTCTCTGCTTTTGGTTGGTGGCTTTTTTTGTTGCCATTTCCCAGCTTATAATTTGGTATGGGTAAAATAACAGTTAAAGAACCGTTTTCTTTTAACTGAATGAGGAAGGTGTACCAAAATGGCCACTATGCTATAGGCTAAGCTGGTTCTTTTGTCAGCAGAAGAAAATTTTTAACTTAAACATGGTAAATTATTAGGAATATTACTTAAAACTTTTCTGTTATATCCTGTCAGAAAACTATCTGGTAGTACTCAATGATTTGGACAAAATGAAATATATTTTTTTAACTGCACAAAATATTGAAGTACTACTAGACAACAGTGATAAGCCGAAACGAAAACAGAGCATTACTAATTCTCAATAGATACAAGATCTGGATTGTAACACTCGGACAATGAAAATTTTATTTAAATCAAAGCTTAAAGAACATGCAGATATTTATTATATTATCTTTGACTAGAGTGGACGACTGAGGGAGAATCTAAAATCAAATACATAAGCTCTAAAGTCGTATTAATTCAGATTTTGAAATCTGGGCACCTTGCTAAAAACTAAAGTGACAAGCTAAAGGTTATGCAAGTCACTTATTTTTTAGTTTTTTATGCAACTATTATCAGTACACATATACCAACACTTTCTAAAACGGATGAATATGAAATTCTTTATTTAGAGTACTAATCTGAGTTTACCATTCTATATAACAAGTTGATAACTTCATCTTTGGCCAAAAATATTACTAGGAAAAATATCATTATTAGCTATATTTTGTATTTAAACCATGTCTACAACTATCTAATGTAGACTTTTTCCTTGCTTATATCTCACTAACCCGTTTTTCTAAACACAATGTTAAATTGGCATAAATTTTTTATTTTCTGCTTTCCTTTACTTTAGTTGTTGTGTTGAACATTTTGAATTTCATTGTATCGTTATCATTCTTTACGTCCATTGCTTGATGTGTGTTACAATATGATTTGTAATTGACAAAGACCATCTTGATCAAAGGGGTCAGTTTCGTTACTCATTAATACAAGGCTAATGTTTGGCTTCTTATTTTACTTTTCTCGACTGTAATTTATTCTTTGCATTTCTCCTATATTACTTGTCACTATTGATAAAGCAGCTAACACAGATGTAAAATATAATTGATTTGTTAACAAAAATATTTTTAAAAGCAATGAAAATATCAATGATGAAATATTCAGCCAGCTTCCTATAGCTTACTCTATTCTTGGCAGTGCAACACAGTGCCTAAGGATAGACCACAGAATCTGCTTCAAAGATAGTACTATACTCTACAAAGAAACTACCCTTCTAAACAAAGGTTATGGTTGTGGTACATAGACATATTATTAATTACAAGGACAAGTTTCAAATAGGGTCCCCACATTCAGTGACATGTAATCCTTAAGACAAGGTATCAAATGTTGAGGTAACTTTAAAGTGCACAATTCGTTATATTGAAAGTCTACTAATAAAACCTTAGCTGGATTGATAGGGAGCAGTATTTTATGTTAAAGAAGGTCAGCAAATTTGAAATCAATTTTAAATAGACGGTTTAAATGGTATTTTCCCACTTGAACGCTCATCTCTACCTTATATCTACAACACGAACTTTTGTGCAATGTCCTGCAATATCGACGACAAAAATTGAGAGTTAGCAGACCAGGATAAGGCAGCACAGAGGCAGAGATGTCATAATCATCAAAAACTATTAAAAATCGCCGTTTTAAACATCTCCTCAAGAAACAAAAGGACTACAAGGGGTTAGTACCATAATTCGTTAGCCCACAGTGATACTGATAAAATTTACCAGATTCAATTCTCTCTGTCGATCAAACCTTGCCCTAAAATCATTTAAGAATAAATATGTGGTATCGCCAGGTATTTTAGAAGCACAATCAAAGGCAAAAATAGATAGATTATCTATTTAGGGTGCTTTTTCTTCACCTGGAAATTTTAAAAGAAGTGTATATGCGTTTTAGTTGGAATAAATTTTTAAGTGTTAAGTAATTAGATACTTTTAGCAGACCAATTTTAATTTTTACAGAATAGTTAATGATACAGCATTGTGCCATGAATTCACTAACAAAATGAAAATCGTGCTGCATGATAAGCGGTAAAATTTGAATTAAACTGCAAAGTTTATATTGATAAATAATTTTATTTTGTTAACCCATGTTTTCAAATACATAAGGAAATGTTAAATCCAAAATTCAGTGCATAAAAGCAGGTAGTACTGAAATCATTATCACAACATCGCCAAAAATTATTATCAGAGCGTTTAAACGTCATCACCTCTTAGTGTCTTTGAAGTCTCTCCCTCTGAAATATTATTGTTTGATATTCAAAGAAAAAGTTGCATAGAAATCGTTTGAAACAAATCGAAAAAGCAGAGATACACGTGACCAAAGAACTAGTATTGCAAGAAAAATTAGATAGGGACTACGCAAAATGTTGAGTGATATAGTAATGAAAGAAGTTGGCCACAAGAAAAGAAAAACATTGAAGTTACAAGCACAGACCAGAAAAGAAAAGCTGGTAGATTTGGCTAAAACAAGAGTGAAAATCAACCATGCAATTTAAGCATGCAATGCTCGAAGTTCTGTCAATCTCACAAGAGGGAAGCTCAAAAAAGGTCTTAATATCTTTGATTAGTACTCATTTTACATTGTGCTTCCAGCATATTTCATTCACTGATTGCTCTTGACGACACAGCTAATCCTTCTTTAGCAAACATATTTCATACATTGTTAAATGATTCAATGAAGTTGCTATTTCATTAGTCTAAAACGACAACTTTCAATATCTCCTAAAATAGAAAGCTGAAGAAATGCTGTATGACATCGGTATTAATATCAAGTAGACTAACCTATTAGTTATTTTGTTATATCTAATATTGCTAAATTGCACCATTTGTTTCAAATATCTAGGTTGATAATTCACCCCAACACTGGTATTTTGCTAAAAATTTGAAAGAAATTCAATAAACTTTACTTCCTCCAAACTGTTTACGCGAAATGGCGTTCCAATAAAATACCAAATCAATCTATTGCAATATTGTAACACTAATGTTCAGATAGGTACAGAAATAATATTTCCAGAGATAAAATGAAAACAATTTGACCACATATATCCCATTGGATTTTATCACAGTGTATTAATGTTCAAAAGTCTGCCAGGGGCAATACGATTTGACATAAAAACAACATTGTAGGTCAATGGCATCATTTAGCATTGTAACGTATCGTTTGTTTCTGTTCTTTGCCATAGAATCCAAATACAAATGCAAATCTCGATTTTTGGTTATATTTTACGATTGCCTCAAATATCAATATTTCGTTTTGTTGGTATTGTTATTATTATCAATATTATGTAAGTAAAACAAGTAGAATCTGTTTTGAAAGAAGTATTTTACTTTAATGTAACAAAATTTCCTATTAAAAACAAATTGAATAAAATATTATATTAATGTCTTATCTATGTCATATGAAATATGGCAATAACAAAAAATTTATTACCTTACTTTCGATACCAATATATCTAACTGTTATTCACTTTCAGTTTGGTAAAGCTGTTCTTAATTTTTCTTCTAAGTTTCTTTTTAATCTGTTTTTGTAAATTTTATTCTCTTTGAAAGCTCATTTTGTCAAAGTTATCTTTGTTTCCGTTTAAACTAGCGTGAATTTGATATTTAGAAATTATCACACAGGATTCGTTTTACTTCTTTAAGACAGTAATATTATTCGATCGAATTGCGACTCCTTAAATATAAACCTGAACTCTTGATTTATTAATTTATTTTTTTTTGAGACCAGATTATTGTTTTTCAGTTCCTGAAGTCTCCCTTTCATGATTGTTTCCTATAATGTATATTTGGTTTTACTTGAAAAACCTTGAACAATTTGCTTTACATGGTGCTTACATCCTATTTAAACTTTGCATTTCGTCTTTGTTTAGACGATCACTGTTTGGTAATAAGTAAAATTGGTTTATGTTAGTGGAAAGAGTCTTTTTTTTTAATGAAACTATTTGGACCATTTGAATAACCTAATGCTGGTTTAACTTATTTAATGAAGGTCAACAAGAAGTTGTTTACTTATAGTCAAAGATAAATGTAGTCCTTTTCAAACAAGCCTGAACTGTTCTTTTCTTATTCAAATGTGATGTGGCAGTAGACGTGTTGGCTGACCCAGCTGAACTACTAAAATGTCTGGAAGCAAAACAGGAAAGCGCTGGACATTAACACTGAAAGGTTGTGGTCCACAGCAGTTGATAGGTACAGTAGGCATGATTTGCTGAAGAAACAGCCGAAGTGAAGAGAAGATCAGAAAGCACTGCCATAGGACAAGAGACCCATGCATGAAGTGCCCACCCTGAAGACTACTCTGCAATTTCTCATGCCTACCCTCAATGTAGCAGAGTTTGTTGCACCCATATTGACCTCACCAATCACAGTCGAACCTGTTGCAAAAGTGGATCTGCCGTGGCATCTATCTACCTAGGAGTCATCACAATCCATAGTCAACAATACAGACTGCTTTATTGATTTCGGTCTTTAGATTAATTTGAAATTTAATTAAACATTTAAGTGCATTTTCATTTACCTTCAGCTCTCCTTTCCCCCTACATTTACATCAATTTATCTCATAAAGTGTTTCATGTGAAGGTATCCTATGAGCTTTCTAAAGAAACCAATACATACATAAGTATCGAGCCATAAACCATTACACTTTTGGCCTATGCCCATTCAAATTTAATTTTTATTCTTTATTTTGTAGCTGACTTTAATGGGTATTTTCTATAAGTAGCAAACTTGAGATTAATTCAAACCTAAAAACCCTGAAAGATTACTGTTTAATTTATACCCCTAAGAGTTACAACGCAGTTTATTAATATTACTTATATGGAAAAGTTGAAATTACATCTATGACGCAGACGATGAGAATTAATTGGAAATGAATGGAAACTATTTCTTTGAAACCAATTATTCTTCAAAATTCTAAAAGACGTGTCTTAGGGTTACTATTGAAAGAGTTTCATCAGAAGAGGATTGTCATAATCCTGTGACTCTTCTTGAGATGAATAATTCAGCTGACTGTAACATATTATTTTCTTGTGATTGTCTTTGGAAACCCTAGCAAAAGTAAATAAAATTTTAGATCCTAAAAATATTGAGATCTTGTTGCCTACAATGGTTACATAAAATAATAATTTTTTTTATTACTAGCTGGTATCTTTTAATTCTTCTTTTAATTTATATATAATGAACTTTGTAGCGTAAAATCCATTAAAATATAATCCCAACAATGTATTTTATTTATTGATAATATATTGTGTTTCTTCTCTCTCATACCTTTTGTTGTCTTTCTAGCAAAAAAGAAAATTTTAAATATCGTTTTATAAGCATTTTTAAAATGCAGAGTGAGGGTACTTGTGTATAGATTTTGTTTTATTATTATTATTATTATTATTGTTATTATTATTATCTTCAATTTGCAACTAATGCACTGGCTGATCTTAAGCTGTTCTGTGTGCGAGAGAGCCGGTTACAACCAGTAACCAAAGGTCTCTCATCATAGTCTTTCCCTTACAGTGCTCTAATACCTTTCGCAAAATCCTAGCTGTTCTTAATAGTGTTTTTTTCTGGACTTCGGCAATGTTGATCTCAATCCCAATCTTTTCCATGTATTTGGTAAAAATTTTCGTCACACTCCCAAGAACCCCCAAGACAACAGGTACAACGCTAACTTTTTTCAGATTCCAAAGTCTTTGGATTTCTCTTTTAATTTCCTGATACTTGTCAATCTTTTCCTGTTTTTTTCACTTATCCTGGTGTCACCGGGGATGGCAACATCGATGACGATCGCAGATTTGTCAACTTTATCAATAATTACGAGGTCTGGTCGTCGTGCCTCGATGACATTGTCACACTGGATGTTCATGTCCCATAATAGTTTGTGGCTCCCATTCTCTAATACTGTTTGAGGTTTATGCTCATACCAT
>RDPX01000016.1:4170963-4181013 GCA_003991215.1 Morbakka virulenta
ATTATTATTATTATCGAGTGGTTACACACCATCTAGTGATGGATGGGTGAAAAACCCACATTCAGCGCCCAACAACAAGCCAGGAAAGTTGAATGCAGGCACATGTACTGTAGCCACAAGAGTGAGATAAAATAACCAAATAAAAATGGAAACATCACTTCAACCTTGCAAGTGGCGCCTCACAACAAGTGAGGAAAGGCACATTGCTCAAGCGGTTGTTGTTGTATGACAACAACTCATGACTACAGCACTCCCCACTCCTAGCCTGATAGCTGACAATACATGGAGAGATGTCTTAGTACTAGCACTAAGTCTGGTATTGCAGCATTGAATACAGACTGGATATTTGTTATTGCCCTGTTTGGTGACAAAAACAACAACGAACAGGCAAAAAGAGCCATGTTGTTATGTATGCCAAAGGGCATACATTATTATTATTATTATTATTATTATTATTGTTGTTGTTGTTATTATTATTATTGTTATTATTAATATCTATGCAGGATAAAACATTCCAATGCTACTTGCATTGCTATTGATATGTGTCTTGTATTAAAAAGTGATTTTCATATTCTTTAAGATGTTAGATCTGATGATGAGAATAAATCTCGAAATATATTACCAATAAATAAAATACATTGCTAGGATAATATTTGCATTATACATTATTGCATTATTGCATTATTACTTATAAATTATTCAACTTGGAGCTTGTGCGACATGACTGTCGGAAAGAATTTCTACAATATCGTAAAGTTTTACTAAAAGCAGAAACTCACAGTCTTGGTATTAACTTCTTCTGATTGTTTTCCTTTAAATCTCCATGAATCATAAGAAGAAATAATGTGTCGTCTGATGAAAAATGAAAAGAATTAATAAAAGAAGCATATAGCCCAGCCCTGTTTTTCTGATAATCTCGAAAGGCTAAATTAGAAAACTCAAAGTCAGTGATATTTTAACAAGTTGAAAAAGAGGACCGTAGGAAAAAATCAGCATTTTTGGTATTTTAAAACAAATAAATATCATACATTAATATCTTGTTAACTACGTTTTTTCTGTAATATAAAGTAATATGACAAATTCTAATTAAACGACGATGAAAAATGCTTTTGATGATTTGATGCATTCGAAAATCATGTATTTAGCATAGTTCAGAGTAGCGGTCCCTAACCACCGGGCCGCGGATCAGTAACTGGCCGTAGAGAAATTCCTACCGGCTAATGGAATGTCATTATTATTTTTTTGTGTGTTTACATTTTAGTATATTTTAGTGTTTCTGGCTTTTCGTTTTACTTTTATTGATGTATATATTTTGTATTGACCTAAAATAGTTCAAATATAACGACTTAGAGGCCCGATGTTTAAGTTTTAATTTGTAAATCTGCCACTTATCCATGCACCGATCCTCAGGAAGTTTTTATACTTTCAAACCCATTTTCTTCAAAACCTTTCTACAATTTACAACCTTAACAGAAAAACATGTTTATACTAACTACTTATCAGTGCAAATACATTTAATTAGTAAAGCTTAGTAGCAATATTGTAATAGTGAGTGTCTTAACAGGTATGGTCTAAAATTTTGCCCTTTTGCTAAATAATCGTAGTTTTGCAATAAGAGCAATAACCATCAAAAATACACTATACTTAGATACCAAGATTAAGCAATAGGAACAGTTTTGGTATTCTTGTTTCTAGTTTTAGTCTTTTTCTTCTTTTCCTTTTTATCTTATATCTTTTTTCTCTGTCCTTTTGTTTCCAGCCTGTTAATAGAGTTTAAACCGATTCTCCTCCCAAGGAGGTACACAAATATAAATTATATTATTACAGCTCACTGATTAGCAGGACAGCAGCTTCACAAACAATATTTTCCATGCTGGCTCAATATCAATTAATCACCAAGTATAGGTAATTAATTACATTCACTGAATAACAAAGAAAGAAACCGTGGCTTAATAGTTAGTGCAACTGTACCGTAGCCAACAATTCCGGGTTCGGTTCCCCAAGCGGGCGACTTTGGAAATTCACAAAAGGAAAAGCCATTGGTTGGCGTCAGGAAGGGCACCCGGCCAAGAAATTCCTCACTGCTAAATCCAAGTCCATGTAAAGGGCATCGCCTGAGCCCTACTTACTGGGGAAAAATGACGTTAAAACAAAAAAAACCAACTGACTAACAAAGAACTTTGCCTTTGTTTGAAGTAAAAAAAGCTTAAAGAAAAATTATGGAGTTAAACAGGCTTACATACCTTACTAGTGTTATTCCTACTTTTCAATTTGATATTCACAAACAGAGTGAAATTCAACTTTTCTAGAACATCAGCAAAAATATCTATTTGGTAAACGGCTTTATTTCTAGGCCGGGTAACATCAAAAAATAATAATTCGACATATTTTTTTTCTGGCTTCGCAATATGGATTAAAATACTACGATTACATATATATGAAGCAAGTACTACTATTATCGTGAATCACTGTAGAAAAATCATTTGCATTGCTTTTAAGATAAAGGAAAAAATCCATATTCTTTGAAATGACTAAAAAAATATAACTTACTAGCAGATTAAATTTCAAAATGGTTAAGCGAAACTCATGGTATGATAACACCTAAATAAAAAATTAATGTGTTGAATGTAAACTCATATCTTTGTTTTCTAGATCTGTGCAGTTTTTTACTTGGTTTTATCTCTCTATATATTCATCGTGATTTTTTTAAATTTTTTATCAAGGATGTAAGCAACAGCTCTGTTATTATAGAGTTTTTTAGAAGATCATTCTTGAATATTCGTAAAACACTCTACACGTTGTATATTTACAGTGTTTACTGTCATCTCATTAGCTCCAATTGTGGAGTGGGCAGGGTTTTACCATTATAATTTTTTTGTCCAAATGAGAAATAGCTTGCATTATCTACATGAAAGAAATGTGAAAATATTCCTGTACTCAGTCCGATAAATATTTAGGCCTTCTTTTTACTTCCAAAAATAGACTGCCTATTATGCTCAAATAATTATCTATAAGATATGGATTTGACTTGTTTAGCGCCAGATCACAAATATCACAAATATTTGAATGTATACTATTTTGAAAAAGATCTACCTCAGATTGCGTTTACCTCATATTGCCTCTTAAAATTTATAAAATAAAAAAGAACTTGTTTACGATAAAAGTTTTAAAACTCGATATTGTTTGGCATGTGGAAAGATAACATCTGCCTCTTTAACTTAAGTATGTGATTATTCTAATGTATCATACCAGTTTACTAACTAATGCAAAATAAAATAATAACCATCAGAGCCTAAATTAAGAGTATTTTTTAGCAAATGGTCAATCAAATACAAGCTAAATACAAAGCTGAAACGCTTATTTGATATGATCAGTGAATTTTTTATTACTTTTCAATACCATAAGTTGTAGCCAAGGATATTTAAACACAAAGTTTTAAAATTTCTCTGAGAAATTTACGATATCATTTCAGCTGCTAGTGTAAATTTTGTTGAATAAAATGCTTATTTATGAGAAAACAGTGAGAAGTAAATACTGCTCTCTCGGTCTATCCAGTTATAATACCTTGGTGTGACAGCGTTATCAAGGAGACCAACAAATTATTTTCAATCGATATGACAGTAGGAAACTTAAGTAACCTCGAGTTTAACAAAGCGGATGAGGAAAATATCACCTGAAAATAAAGATTATACTTTTTGACAGACGATAGAATTTTTAAATAAAGTCATTAATGGATATTTAAAAAACTGGATTTTTTAGGATTGAAAAAAAGGTTTGCTTATGCTTGAATTCATTTTATTTCTGACTTAAGAAAATGTTGATATTAACAAATTTCCAAATTAGACTAAAAAATCTGTAATCATTTTGTCATAACCTTTTACTCAAGATATAGTAAGAAACTTTAACTACAGCATTTGTCGAAATTTGAGAGTTAGATAGGTTTTGGAGGCATTGGATGAACTAGGTTATCGTCAGCTGTTTCCACGTTGTTTTTTAAATCATAAATAACAAATTAATCACTTTTTCACAATCTTTCTCAAGCACTTATTGTCTAACACAAACGTAGATTTCAACAGCGTCCTTAAGAGTTAATTAGCTGAAAAGTAAAGTCTGATAAGTCGTTTTTACATTCTCTAATTAAAAAAATGTCCAACGAAATGTCTCCAAATATTTCTACTAAGGTTGTGCTTTTGTTGCTTATCATAACCTTTCTGAACAAACTTTGAGGAAATTTTTTAATGGTATTGTATGTGAGGTACTTTTAGAGTTAAAGAGTCTGGTTACTTGCAAAAAAATACAAATACCATTTTCAATATATACAAGTCTCTTAAAATACTTATTGCTAAATCAGGTTTTCATACAAAAAATACTGTAGTAAAAATGATTTTCTCTAAAATATACAAGAACAGCATTTATGGTTTTCATACCTAATGCCATTAATTTGTAGAAATGTAATATACTGATATTAACATCATCAAGACTTTAATAGAGAAAATTCAAAATCTCAGTAATACATTTCGCTGTGCATATTGCAGTCAAAGGTAAGCCCCAATGTTGATAGTATATTATCCCAAAACTGTCTTCATTAAAATACCGAACAAAAAATTAAATCTCCAAGTCAGTATTGTCATTTATAATGAAACCAATCGCATTATTTGAAAATTCTTTAAGCAACTACTAATAATTTGTCTCCAAGGCATTAAACATACCATTTTTCATTTGAAATGAAATAGAAATAGAATAGCAATTTCAAGTCATCAGCGTTTTCATTTGTTTATTATGAAACGATTTCTTTCATTGCCTGTTTATGTGACTACTTATTTTGCTTTCCAATATGATTAACCACAGACTGATATTCAGTGTAATCATTTGATTAAAATGTTTTTCTACTTATTAGTAAATTCTTTCTGTACCTCATTTCATATTATTTCCAGCAAAGCATCTTCAAACTAAGAGCTCTAAATTCTTTAACTCTTAATTTTTGCTGTGGATACTAACAAGAAAAGACAAAACAGTTCTTCCAATAATGTACTTTAATAATAAGCTTGGTAAAAGATCCATCATCCCTGTATAAGTCAGCATGCTCTATTTGTAAAATAGGTTATAACATTTTCAGGGTATAGAAGTCTATAAGGTCTCATATGTCTGCTCCTTAATCCTTCCATCGTAAGATCAAACATGGAGTTATTACCTTTTCTTTGCCATGTATTGTGATTATTACTTACTTACTTACTTCAGCCTGGAGGTTGTAAGTCAAACCTCCCGACCACAAAAAAAAAAAAAAAAAAAAAAAAAAAAATGTGGTTGTCGTAATCTTTGTCATCCACCATGGGGTGATTAGCCCTCATAGTTTTACCAGAGCTCCGTTAGCCATCCTTGATGTTGCCCATCCCTCACTGCGTGGAAGTGGAGGAGGATTTTGAGTTGGATTGTGATTATTATGGAATAATAATGGTTTATGTGTTTTTTATGTTGTTAATGGTTTGCGGTCAATCGAGGTGAAAAATTGCGTAAACTGTAGCTTTATTCAAAAGGCATTCGGAAATTCATTAATAAAATTTGGCACTGCCAAATGTAATAAGTCGACACTTACTTTTATTGGAGATAAAAGGAAAACAATTTATAACAGTTAACTTATTTGTCAATTGATTTTCTCCACTTTTTTCGCTACTTTGTTTGTAGCTACCTTTAGCAATTTCGTTGATACAGTTTCCATGTCATGTTTAAATGGCTTTATTATACTAAATAGTATTTCAGATTGCAAGTTTTTCTTGTGAGCCTTGCCAGTTAGAAAAGCAGATAGTTCAGAAGTTTCAATTTTTGTATCAAGATCTATGTTTGAGACATGTGGTTCGTGGCGACATGGAAAGAATGCCATCCAAAAAAGAGATCTAGTTAGCGAAAAGTGAGAATGATATGGAGAGAATAAATCGGGCTTGGAAATACACCAATGAGAAGATATTGAACATCACAAAATCAGTTTTCATGACAGAGTATATAAGAAGCCAGAACAGAAAATGGGTTGCACATGTTGCACGAGCATCTAACGACACCTTGACAAAAAGGCTTAAGTTCGTTGACGAGAAATATACGAGAAGAGGCAACAGTGATAAGACAGTGTCAGAAAATGTGATAGTGCAAGAAATAAAAAAGGGGATTTCGTCAGAGACATTTCTGCGGGAATGCACTAAGAGAAAGTTTTAGCTTGTTAAATTGACTTGTATGTAAAGTCAGTGCCCTAGAGTCCCGTAAAGGCTATTGGGTTAAGACCTTATGTATGTAATGATCTTGGCAGTAGTTTTAAATCCTTTTTTATCCTGTATTTATTGTCAAGACTAATTCTTGATATATTTCTGACGTTGTTGTTGAGTAGTTTTTGATATTCATCATTTTCCATTTAATAGAGATTTATTGTTTTATTTGAAAATACAAGCATATTGTCAGAGGCCTTGATAAGTCAGCTTCCAATTTGATTCGGATTTTTTGATGATTTTTCGAAACTGTGTTTCTCTGGCCATCCTATACATGTCATTCATAAGCGTTTTTATGTTTGTTTTGTGATTGTGATGAATTGCACCAAAAATTAAAGCTGTTCGAGGCATCCACTGACTCATTCACACCTTTAAGCACGTGTGATTTCCATCCAAGCCTTCTCAGAAATCTCCCAAAATTTTTCTTTAATGATTTTAATAACTTTGTGTGGATAGTGAAAAGATATTTTTCGATGAACAGGCAAACTTTCTTGCAGACTGGTTTGACTGCACCCTTAAGTGCAGTCAAACCAGTCTGTTATTACAACTTGAATAGGAATGACCCGAAATTTAAAGGGTACTGATACTCTTACAGGTAATACATATTGCACAAGTGAGGCGTGAAGGTACTATTGACAAAGGTAGCCTTATTCGTCCAGGTGAAATCTTAACAACCGGTACAGTTTTATGTGAACACCCAGAGTAGATTATTATTATTATTATTACTATTATTGTTATTATTACTTAATGTTTACTGAGTATATTAATATTAAGTGCCGGTTCACTCCTGGATAGCAGACCAAGTCCCTTGGCTTCTGGGATCGAGTACTTTTCTTAGTATCTTTGCAGTTCCTAACAGGCAAGCTTTTTGTAAATGTTCTGTGCCGCATTTTATTTCAATTTCCTTTAGCCAGTTCTTAATGTTATTTCGAATCGTATCCAGAGCTCCAATGGTTATTGGTGCTATCTTGACTTTTCTTACGTATCATGGACGGATTATCCCTCTCTTCAACTCTCGATAAACCTCAAATATTTTCCTATTCTTTTCTTTAAGTTCTGGTGTTAAAGAGAGAGGTTAAGTGAATCAGCGAACACCATTGATCCTTTATATTTTCAAAAACGATAACTGATCGATTATGCTCCAGTCGATAATCTGTCTGTATAGGAAAATTCCACAGTGACCTAGCGTCTTCCGTTACAATGACACTTCCAACTTCATAGTTGCAGCAGCAATTTCTATGGTCTAACCTAGTTTTTAAAGTAACTTTCAGTGAGCAATTTGAGCTACCTTGTCACGTCTCCAGCCCTTATATTGTATTTGCGGTAGCTGTTTACATTCAGATTTAATGTGTGCAATTCTTTCATCCTCATAGTGTACATTCTTTTGATACATTTTATTTATAATTGATGTTTTCACAGAATTTGTTCCCACTGTTTGCTCTTGCGCTGCTAATATAATGTTCTCTTTTTCTTTCGTTAATCCTTGATCATTAAACCAATTCCAGTTCCTATCCTTATCCATTAGACCTCTTGTAGCAGCAGCTGCTTCTCCATGGAGAGGTTTATCTACTCAGCCATTCTTATGGTGTTCTCTATTTTGTCGTTTCCATACTCTGGGTGTCTTTGCTTTCTTTTGATATTAATACTCCTACCTTTTCAACCGAACTCAATATTTCATGGCCATTGTTACTTACATACCAGCCAAGACTATTCTTCTCCCTTCGCGCAGCCTTTTCAACTGTAATCAAACCATGTCTTTTTTTCTGCCTGTTAAAAACAGTCTGTTCATGCTCAATACAAGATTTCTTTCTTTTTCTTTTCTTTTAGTCTTAATTTAAGTACCTTTTTCAATCTCCGTAGGTATTCCTATTGTATAAATTCCTTCATAGTTTCATTCATTATGTCATCTTCCTCCGACATACCAAGATACTTATTTCCTTCTCTACTAACGCTTTTAATTGATTCACAATTTGTCAGTTGTACACAATCACGCTTTGCAACCTTTCCTCTTTTCATTCCAACCATTCTACACTTCTGAACTCCAAACATCATACCTATGTCCTCATTAAAAAGATTCACTGTTATTACCAGCGATTCAAACTCATTTTTATCCTTTGCAAAAAACTTTAAATCGTCCATTACAAGGAAGGGATTTACTTTCTTTTTCCTCTTTTAAGTTGATATACTGCCCTACACTTTCTCAGTACCATCGACATTGGTAAAAGACAAATCACAAAGAGAAGAGGGAACAAGCAGGCACCCTGAAAGATGCCTCTCTGACTTGTTACTTCTACCAATTGTTCTATTCTTCCTGTTAATATCGTTTCCCTACCAGGCATGCTTCTTGCAACGAACTCCTTTAGGTTTCTGAAATTTACATCATGTAAAGAAATTCTATTATCCACGAGTAAGGCACCATATCGTAAGCTTTATGATGGAGGAGCCGTGGCTTAATGATTAGTGCACTGCACCGTAACTAAGAGTTCCGGGTTTGATTCCCCGAGCTGTCGAGGAGAATTTGGAACTTTGCGAAAAGAAAAAGCCATTGGTTGGCGTCAGGAAGGGCATCCGGCCAAGAAATTCCTCACTGCCAAATCAAAGTCCCTGTGAAGGGCACATTCTGAGCCCCAATTGCTGGGCGAAAATGACGTTAAAACTAAAAAAAATCGTAAGCTTTACGATATTCAATCCATGCTATTGAGAGATTTTTATGTGTTTTTTTTACAATTTTTCACAATGGTTTTATTGATAACTTGCTGATCTTTTGTACCACTTGCCTTTCTTTAGCACCCCTTTTGCTCATCACAGAATAACTCTCTCCCTCTTCTATATATGCGAAAATTTGTTCCGCAGCTATGACTGTCAATACTTTCCTTATAAATAGTAGACAATTACCTTTCCTGATATCTTTCATACATAACACTGTCCTTCCTGTTGTTATCCACGTCGGCACAACAATAAATTTCATCGTTTCATTGAATTGATCAGTGATTCTTTTGTGAAGTGTCTTTAAGTTCTTAACCCAGAAGCCCAACACTCCATCAGACCCTCAGACCTTTCCGTTTGGAATCTACTTTTTTCTTCACCTTTTCTTATTCAATTTCTATGTCTTGCTGTTTGTGGTTTAATTCTGTCTTTTCCTCTTTGATTTCCTTAAGCCTTTCCCACATTGCGCTCCAGACGTTTCGTGCTTCATCTGCATCTGGGATCAAAAATCAACCTCTATCTATTCCATTTAATGCCTGAAGTAACTGTCCTTCTTGTACTTCAAATAATCTGCTTTGTCGCTGCTGTTCATCCCTAGCTTCATATCTCTTAATTTTTGCAGCTTTCGCTACTACTCTTTGCCTCTATTCCTTTATTACTACGCTAATACCTATTTATCTAACCCTGTACCTATTAACGATGTATTTCATTTATCTATTGTTGCACATTTCTCTCAAGTCTACTAATAACTGCTCTTAATTACTTGATCTCGTTCTTATTATGTGTCTCACACCAAGAGTCTTCCTTTGACCTTCGCTGTCTTTCTTTTAGACCCATTTTATGAGCGTTGCTGTTTCATGAATTATCTTTAGACATTTACACTCAATGTTAGGATAGTTTTGTCTGGGTTTTCCTTACTTTTATTTATTATTATTATTATTATTATTATTATTATTATTATTATTATTATTATTATTATTATTATGTCTAACATATTTTTATCTCAGAATAAGATTATATTATTCTGTCTTCATTATACTTATGGAAGAAGGTGACAGCAAGTCACCAAATGTCCCAAAATTCCTATTTCACG
>RDPX01000016.1:4189041-4212644 GCA_003991215.1 Morbakka virulenta
TGACAACAAACACGAGCGCTTTCTTTCAACCAAACTTTCCAATATAATCATTCGCACCACATACTACATATTCTGTCGCAGAGATAAACCGTGGACCAGCCCTGAACTATTGTCGCTTTATTGATTTTGTTAGTAAAGTATTTAATTTTGATTTTGTTAAATAGGCAAGTCAATGCAAACTACCTTGATTAGTGAGGTTTGTAATTGTATGTGTTCAGATGAAAAAAATAAAAAGTTTCCATTATTATCGAGTGGTTACAGACCATTTATTGGTGGTTATTATTATTATTATTATTATTATTATTATTATTATTATTATTATTATTAGGTAAATTTATAACCACATATAATACACAACACACCCTCGTGCATAAGGCACATCATTCGAACTTTTTCAATTCAATTCTTTGTCTATCTTTTTCTGATCAACATTTACTATCCTGTTCTGTCTGAATTGAGTAATTTTTTTCTCATATCGTTTAACTTTTGTGCTCTTTGCAATCATCTTCTGAATTAGTTCTTCGATTGCTCTTTCAAGCCCTTTTTTTTAAACGCTATATCTTGCTTCCAAGGCTTTTAGTTTAGTTTTATTCTTTGTCCATAGTTCACTTTCTTTTTCTCTTTGTAGCAAGTTGACCTCATATTTTAATCTTTTAATACCCACTTCGTTTCTTTGTTTCAATCTGGGTTTATCTCTCATTCCGTATGTGATTTTCTTTAAGCCTAGCTGTTTTGCAACCCAAACATCTGCGACCATGGTTAGATTATTCATTTGTGTGATGTTGCTAGTTTTCATAAATGTGATTCTTAATTAATTTCTTCAGTTTTACAATTTAAAACTCTCTTTCTCAACTTTTTTGAGCATTATTTCTGCAAATGTTTTTCCTGCTGTAATTATTTTTTCTGAGTTCTTCAATAACCTGTTTCTATTCTTAAATTAACACAACATCATTGGTTTCAGGTTTATTTATATCACATTTAATTACCTCAACAACTTCTACCTTATATTTTAATCATCCCTCCTGGTTGTTTCTGACTTCAATTACCTCATTCGAAATTTCACCTTGATTCTCATTTCCCACACTGCCATCCTTGTTCTGTACTTCAAGTTCTGATAACCACCCTTTCTTTCTTATGGCCATCTCTTGGTCAGACACACTGATCTATTGAGTTAACATTACTTACCATTCCCTAAATATTCTTTGTCTGTAGCCTCTGATAGTCCTTCCTTCTTAATTAAACGGTTTACCTATGTAACAGCACATTATAACTACCTTATTTACTTCTTTATTTCATTTCATTCTGACAGTCATAGGATAAAGACCAAGCTGCTCGTCCAAAGAACATCTACTGGACGAAAAGCCTTTACATGAAGTTTCAGCCCAATTAAAGTCGTTACTAAATAAATTATGATTTGAAGTTTAGCACTCTTATCGAGTTTTTTGAATTTTAAGGCTGTAAAACCATCAGATTACCGGGACACCCTCTATGGAACAATTCTCAACCAAGACTAAAGAGTCCCCTCCTATCAATTAGACAGACTAGCCCTCTCCGGACGCCGGTACATCATGGGAAGCTATCCGTTACTACACCTTGCTCAAGGGTGACCTGGAGATAATTGTGACACAGAGTAACCTCGTTCTCCCACGTCCGATCTCCAGATCTGAGTGGATTTTAGCGTCATACACAAGACGAATATTTATTTTTTACATTATTATTGCGAATAATTGGTAATCTGATGGGGTTTTTTTCATAAAAGAGAATTTATGAAAACTAAGGCCTTATGCATTTGCATTTTCATCACTTTTCTAAGACTTCTGGCTGCTTATGTCTCTTGCAAAAAAAATGCTTTTATTTTTATTCTCAAGGGTTTACTACACTGATAGGCCTTTTTTCAGTAGATTTAAGGCACTGATAACCATTAAAACCTTTCTCACCCTCTTCATACCCAAAGTCGTGAAGCTTCATTTTCAAACCTTAGAGCTCTTTTAACTGCATTGACCGCAAGATTTCTAGTATCCAGGAAAATTCTCCCTTAATTATCATTTAATCTAAGCTAACTAACACGACAATCTCGGTAATCAGACCGGAAACACTGCCTCAGCTATCCAAAACATCAATCAGAACCTCAAAATCACAACCAAGAGATCCAATTATTCACATTTTATTAGAGCGTGTCTCTCCGCTACTCTGTGAGGTGTATTTTTGGTTCGGTGTAGAAAGCGAGGAAGGCTAATAGTAACAAAATGCTTAATTGCGACCGGAGTTTCCAAGGAAATAATCAAAATAGACACCAACGAATATGTACTGCTTATCCGTCTTATACCATGCCCCCAAATGTATCTTAAGGTACTAGACAAAAATGTTGAAAAACTATCTGTGCTGTGTTGATGAGCTTGCACCCTGCAATAGAACTATGACAGGGATATAAAAAAGTTTGCTTGCTGAATTTGTTTTCTCAACTGTGGTTCAAAACAATAATAAAAATGAGGACACCCCATTTGTGTTAGCCTAAAATAGAAATGTAAATTATGTCAGTTCATGACTAGCTTAAATGTACTGACGAGCTGTAAAGGTTTTATCATCAAAAGAGGCAGGACATCTTTTTCCTTTCGTGTAGGAACCACAAAATGGATTTTTAAGTCATCAGTAAATCCTTTAAAAGAGAACCTCTATCTGTTACGTTTTCAGAAACTATTGCATTTTAATAATAAAAGGGGAAGAGAATCTCCGTACCCAGAATTCTAATCATGGCTTAAATAGAGGTTCACATGTGACAAAATTTTGTAAAAGTTTTAGAGGAATTCCAATGACCTTATTTTGTATAGGATTACATCTATTGTGTCAGTGTTCAGCCTTTCAAAATCTTAGTCTTTATAGTTTAAATTACTTAAATGTTACTTCAATTTTAATCGTAATGGTGATATAAATCTTCCTGTTTTATCCTAGTAAGAAGGCCTTTTAATTTGGCGAAATGTTCATTATCAGCCTTGATCCTGCTTGACCCAGCAAAAATGACCATATTGAGCATGTACATTTGGTAGTGACATCATTTGGACCTCACTTTGTATAGATTATCATCTCACCTTTTGGAACACTCAAACTTCAAGGTTTTGAAACTTAGCAATCGTATCTATATTATACTTTTCATACTTACTTGTGACGGACTATTGTTGTGTTGTTTAAATCAAAGCTTCTATTTCAAATTTCAAATCACTTTTTAACATCCATTGCTATACTTTAATTACATTAGTTATGCAATGCTTATTCCGCAAAACTGAGTATCTATCACAAAAACTTTCTGGAGTCTCTCTCTTTTGTCTCTCTCTTTTGACTTTATTTTAGTGTCAATTTTTCATACCTTGGTAAAGGCTTATCCCATCTATTGATTGCCACAGTCATATTCCTTTCAATCAAACTAAATCCAAGTAAGAACACATCTCCATAACTGTGTCACACGTTTCTTGCTATTTGCATCCCTAGTCCTCAACATCCTGCATTAAATTACAATGTGAAAGTGTTTTTTCTTTGTTTGCAGTTACTAACAGGGTATCACTCTTGAACACATTACCTGAAATTACTGGTAAGTCAATTTAAGCATTGCTTTTCCTCAGAAGTTTTTATCTGTTACTTCTCTATCCTGAACAAGCAAAATTGTTTAAAAATACCCACTGCGTTATTGACGTTTTTCATTATAATTAGCTCACTTACTCTAATATTTGACAACTATTCATTCATTGGGTAAAAACAAGCAGCCAATCAATTATCTTCATTTTATAGTAAACTTATTCTATACAAAACGAAAGGAAAATTGAGCACCATTTTCGATTTTAGAGTCTACTTTATTTTAACAAACAAAGGAGAGGAGTTTAAACGAAATAATTGTACCATCCTTGTGATTAAGGAAAGCAAGATTAATCTTAATGTCGGAATGAGGATTGATGAACCCCAATGAAGAAACGAATATGATCAGTAAGATGGTCTGAAGATACCTATGTGTGATAGAGCCTGACTAGTTTTCAAATCAGAACAAAATTGAAAACTTTAAATAAATGAAGCTGAGAAGATAAAAAAAGTGTATCAATCAAATTTGCATGTAGGTATTAATTACAACAATTAATGATTATCTTGAAAAGCTGATGTTCCTGTCCTGTACGTTGCAGCATCAAAGGCTTCTTTTCGTGTGCTTTGTAAGATATGCAAGGCATACGACGATAAAACCACATTTCTGCGCCTTCTATGTTCTTCATTGCCATAGAAGAAAGAGTCCATGACTCGAAGCCACAAAGCAGCAGTGACCAAATGGAAAATTTAAGAAGGCTAACTTTCAGCTGCATTATTAGCTTCTTGTCTTTTAGAATAGGGGTCACTTGATTAAACCTGGTATTAGCAATATCTATGCGCCTGTTAATGTCATTCAGACAGTCCTCATCCGTTGTCATTGCTGAAGTAACAGAAGGAGTTAACCTGTACAATGGGGGTTTATGTGCATATTAGGCTGTACTCTGGCGGCTGTCCATCTTTGGATACAACTATACAAAATATATTTTTGCAAACTAATCTCTAATCTTTCGTCTGAAGAAAGGTCTGAGACCTTTAAGAGGCTATTTTGCTATCTACAATCAATGCAAGTCCAACTCACTGCCCACAATCTATGCAGTGTCCTCAGCATTTCTGATGTTGTTGATGCAAACACTGTTTAGAATCACACCATCTTTTGATTCCTTGAGCTGCTGGAGTCAATGTACGCTGTATACGTTGAAACGCTCTGGGCTTATCACACAACCTTGTTGTACCCTGAAGTTGATTTTTGTCTACTCCGTCAGGCAATTTGGCAGTTTGAAAGTCCCTTTTTGAATACGATAACGGTTGTGTATGATCCACTGACCTTTGTCATTTAGTCCTAGGCTCTTTTAACATGTTCAAAAGACGTTTGATGCAAAATCGGTCATGAGCATTGTTGTACTGTATGAAGCAAATAGTGATGGTATGTTGGTGTAGTATATTTCATTTGCAAAGCATTCTCAGAGTAAAAATTGTGTTTCTCTTTCCCTGTCAGGCATGAATCCATATTGACACTTGACTTTTTCCTGGTTAATTGTGGAGAGGCAGCGTTTAAGTATGATTTTCAGCACTAACTTTTGGGTATGATCCATGGGACTGATTGTTGTGGCTTGATCGCAATCCAATGTGTTCGGTTTCTTTAGCAGGCTATGCATATTGACTCTAGCATGTCGTCAAGAATCTCGCCTGAGAAGTAGGGTTTATTGATCAGGCTGTGAAGCATGTTAATTCCATTGTCACGAAGGTCTCTGAGCATATGTATGACTATCTCGTCAGGGCCTGCGGCTTTGTTTGTTTTCATTTTGTGTAGGGCCCTTTCTTGATCTCTTCCTGTGATTGGTGAACCATAGAGATTTACGAGATACGAGATTCACAACTCATCGGAGTTGCTTGAATATTTCCTTTTAATTCTGGTCCTTCAAGAGATTGATCTGTTAACACTTCTGTTCTAACTGCAGCTCCTTAGCTTCTGTGCATTTTCCTATGACAGCATTGTGTATTTGGTCTTATTTTTCATTGTCTCCTTTTGCTAGTTTTCCTCTTTCCATGAGGTTATTAATTTCTTGGGTCACCCACTAATTAGCTGTACCCCTCTGGTCCTCTTTAGGGATGTGCTTGGTTACTGCTTCGACTAGAGTTAGGGTATTTGAGATTGTTCGATTGAGACTCTGATGAAGCTGAAGATTCAATGTCTTGCATTTGCATCGGCACCTAGGTACGTCTTGACTTTTGATACCGCCAAAAGGTAACGTCTATTTAAAAATATGTAATTTAATTGGTTCTTGACTTGTTTATTCGGACTGATTCAAATGAAAACGTGGAGAGAGTGCATGTCAAACAACGTAATCACCACCCTGAAACCCGTTCCGTCACAGCAGTGGATGAAGCGTCTGGGTCGTTCATTCTTTTCTCCAAGGATAAATGGCCCGAATGTATTTTCGTTGAGTCCACACCCAACTTTTGGGTTAAAATCATTCATTACTATGTTGATCTCGTTTAGTTCACAAGGTGCGTAATCTCCATCCATGTCATTGTAGGATCACATCATCGAGCTTCCTTGCTGGTAAAAGTAAATCACGTTCCATGTAGCGGTTCGGCTTTGTTTGTTTCTTATTGTTCGTAGATTACGCGTATGTTTTAGGAGTGTTCTGTCACTGTCATTGGATAACGATTGGTGCATGCCCTTGACATATCAAGATATCTACTGGACAAGATCTTCTGTCCCGATTTGCTGCCGGTACCAATGACTTTATTCATCATCAAATCTTCTTTATTGTGCATCATGTTGGTCTGGAATGGATGATGGAGTGGAGTGGACGGTTGCCTCCTCTATGGGATTGAACCGCTAACTCACCTCGCTGGCTCAGTACGGTTTGGTAAGCGCATTTTTATTTGGCTGATGCAAGCTTAGCCTTTGGTCAGCCAAGACCAGCTTGCAAGACAGCAAGGGGTTTCAACAATCAAAATTGGATGCATTTTAATGTCATATCCATGACAAGGGTCGACTTTAGGCTTAATCAGAAATAGTTCTTTCTGAATCAGGATATCAGAATAGGCAGTAAAATCCTTTCAGCCACCTTCTTGAGTCCTTTCCATCTCAGCAATAACTTGTCCAGGTTTTTTCATGTATGTAATGTATATGAATGATATGATCCTCATTCTCTACTAAACTGCATAATATATCTTAATTACTATTTTTCAACTTTCTTTGATGGTTGAATTCGCTACCTAAAGCATCCTTTCAACGTCCTTAACTGGAAAAAGGTCTCTCCTGGAGAGCTGCCTAGAGGTGATAACAATAATCCAAACACTTATTCTTTGCAAAAGTTTTATAGCTTCCAACATCTTTGCAAAAAATAGTAAATAAAAGTGTTTACAACTTTATAAGAACATCAAAACCAGTGATCATCGTTTTTGAAAGAAGAAGAAAGAGAATAATGATGGCGGGTAGTTTTTACGCCCCGAGGAGTAGCGGTTAACTTTGACGCGGTTTATTGCTAGTTCTGTTTCTTTATATATTTCTGCCTGAAAGGATCCACAACATAGAGCATTCTTTTTTTAATTCTTTTAGTCCATTATTTTTGTTTGCTTTGTATTCGAAGTCCATGTGTAAGTCAATCATTTAATGATTTCAAGAAATCTTCAAATAAAAACTCTTCAAGCAAATCATTCAACTTCGTTGTTATGTCGATATTGTGATTTAGACAAATAACTTCTGTTGGATAAATGACTTATACGTACTTAACCTTTTACTTCACGTAATATTTTTTTTATCCGTTTTTTTGGTCATTGAAAAAATGTCTGCATCACAGCTAAGCTACAGTTTGTGACATATTTGCCTAACTTTCGCGCATAATTCCGTACAAGGAATAGTTTAATGTATTATAATTGTCCAATGAAATTATAACTTGAGTTTTGCGATACTGAAGAAGTAAATGTGTAAAAATATTAGGAAAATAGGCATCTCTCTAATGATGATATTCAAAATGCGCTGCTTGAAATTCAGTGTGACAAGTTCTTGAGAAGTACGGTCTCGAAATTTGAAATGTCAGAAGCAGGATTAAGAGATCGTAAAACAGTTAAAAAATGTTGTACTGTTAAGAAAGGGACACTCTTGGCTGTATAAGGAGAACAAAGTTTTACTGAATGTAATTAAGTCAAATGTAAGCTTTGTGTCAGTCCCATACTTTCAGAGATTCTCAACAGTGTTGCTTATTATTTAAAATCAAACAACATCTAAAAGTCTTCGTTTGCAAAAGAGGAACCAGTAAAAGATTGGTTTCCTTGATTTGTAAAACAAAATTATTTTTCACTGAAATTGTCCACCGTGATTTGTTTTACTCGAAATTAGGCCATCGCACGTCCTTTTGAATATGAAATATGTGTCAACTCCAGGACAAAATAAAGGTGAGTGGCCAGTCGATAAGAACTTTGATAACTTCACCCTCGGAAAAATTAAGCTCTTCGTTGCAAAATGCAAGAAACGAAGGAGCAAAATTGATTCACCAACACAAATAATCGCAGGCGAGGAATAGTAAACTGTAACTAAAGAATAAGAAGAGCCGTTAGTGAAAAAAGGAAAGAAAAGCATCACCAACATGTTCAAAAAAAAGGTTGACGTCGACAAACTGCAAAGTTTATACTCTCTCTTTTATGGACTACCATCGAGATGGATTCCGTGGCGTAGCGTAAGGGACCATTCCCAGGCTAAAGTTGATATTTTGGTCCCGATAATGCAGATTGAGTTGATTGGCTCTTAAGTGTTGATGGTCATAACTCTATTTTTTCACATATATTCTTGTCAGGTTATGGATTATTAAATTTATTTTACAGAAAAGACCAAATTACCTTTGTAAGTTGGACCTATTTTTTAAACGTAGATCTATTTTGTAACTTTTTTTCCTTCCAAAACATCGGTTTGATTATTTGAATAATTTGATTACGTTATAGTACAGGTCTCCATTATGTTCAAAACAATCATTCCAAAGAAAAATGATTTGAGTTAAAAGACAATATTCCTATAATAATTCCTTCTGTTCTTGAAGATCTCTCTTATGCTAAGTCAACATTTATAATTGCTAATGCTTTTTTTATTATTAATGACTGTGTCTTACCAAATGTCAACAACAATTGAATATTTATATAAGAATGTAGGATTACATTTTGATTAAATTTCCAATTAGCCCACAAAGAGTCATTTTGGAAGCTGAGTTGTTTTTGTCCAGTGTTGCATTTAAAACCAGAACTCCTTTTATACTCAGAACACTACGACGGATTACACTCTTTGGCAGAATGAAGAAAAACATGAAGTGGAAAAAGTAATTACAAAAAGGATATCTAACTCCATTAAAAACGTGTCTAATAAGGTTTTGCATTTACATCTAGAATAAATCAATTAAAAAAACTAATTAATTAATCAAATAAAACTTCCAAGTCATCGAAAATAAGATCATATTCAGTCAAGAATTAATAATGAAAACACTAAAAACTTATTCTATCATGATGTGGTTTGCATTATCAGTTCGCCATGTTGCTGTGGTCACGTCGTACAAATTTTTGAGAACAAAATGTGGTGTCCAGTGTCCTGTGTTTTCCAACCAGAACTGATTTTTATTCTCTGTGATCTGATGGTGCCAATAATTTCAACATCGATTAAGTGTAACCAGTGCTCACGTTGTCCAAATTTTGGAGAACAAAAGATGGTGCGAAATGTCCTGTGTTTTCCAACCAGAACTGATTTTTATTCTCTGTGTTCGGATGGTGCCAATAATTTCAACATGGATGAAGTGTAACCAGTGCTCACGTTGTCCAAATTTTTAAGAACAAAAGGTAGTGCCAAATGTCCTGTGTTTTCTAACCAGAACTGATTTTTATTATCTGTGATCTGAAGGTGCCAATAATTTCAAAATGGAAAAAGTGTAACCCCAAGTTTTATAAAATTTTCTCAGAAAAGCGATGGGTCTTAGTAATATCATCCTGAGCACTAAGCAGCCTGATTCTGATGGAAACAAACACCGTTTAGACGTGCTAACCATATTATTGTGATATAATCAGAGCAAAAGGAAAAAGGAGATATAAATTTTTAAGAAGTTAAGTTTGATTTTCATCCAAGGGAATATATTTCAAGAAGTCACATAATAATGATTTACCTTATTTTGAAAAATATAAACATACATCTGAAAATACTAGTCAGTAGCAGTTAAAACTGATGCCGTATCCCACTTTTGTCATTGCATAAATCAAAAATTTTTCTTGGTTTTTCTTCACTGATTGGTGAAGTTATGGAAAATCTCACACTTGTTGAAAGCTCATAAAAATATTAGTTTTTTAACCCTTTTTTTTAATTGCTCTCTTAAATGCCTCTCTGTTTAAATTGACTCAGGCACTGGGAGGATGTAGGAAAATTTTATACAAATTGCTTAGATGTACTATTTGTTTTAAAATATTGTTTTTATGAACCCAATAGAATCCCTAGATATAGAAGGTTTAGCAAGTCATGAGCAGTAACGTTTTTGTGAGCAACGTTCGAGTGAGTCACGAAGAAAGTTATGAGATGGACACAAGATCATACCCTTTACCTTTGATTCTGAAAATAAAAGGGTTATAGACAAGGAAACCAACACAACAGCAAGAAAAATTAAGGAAAGTACCAGTTCCCTGCAGCAAAGCCATTACATCAAAAATATATCTTATATTGTTCCAGAGATACGGATTTCAGCACTAAAGGAAGAAACACAACAGACACAACATAGATATTGCACCAATAAATGTTGATAGTAGCAAGCAAAAGTAATTAATTCAATTATATGAGTTATGATATGAGTCAATGGTTATTTGAAAAAAGTCTACCACTCTACCAATTACGCAGGCATGAACGGTAATCAAGCTTTTACTCAAAAAGTTGAAAATATTCAAAGCGGACATACAGAGTTACGAATGAAAGAACGGTATTTGAAAACACGAGAACGTTTATATTATCTTCAGGTCTCAATAATGATATCAAAGAAAAAAATTATGGAGATCAAGAAGTATTTGCAGTTAAATGACACTGGTGCTTTTGATGATTCAAATAAACTTGCAAACGTCCGACGCCTATTTAATGCTATCAATCAACTGTATTTAATGAAATATCAGCCAATTTAGCATGTGAGTGTTCACAAATCAATGCTCTACTACGAAAATTTGGATTCAGATTAAGAGTACAAACAAGACCCTAGAAAAATTGTTTTTAGTTCTGACCATATGCAGGCAAAGATTCTATCCTTCAGGAATATGAAGATTTGGGTTACGTTTTGGTGCTTCAGTGGTTGCAAGTCTTATCTCCAAATAAGTAGTAGATATTAATTTAAACTAACATATATATCATATTGCAATAGATACGTTTTTCACAAATTGAGTTTTGCTAAGACATTTGAACTCAAAGGGAATCGCAGCAACTGGAACCGTGTGAGCTAACAGAATAGAAAATGCCCCGTTGCGAAATATGCCTAAAATGACGAAAGAAAAATCTGGGTTCCCTAATATTGTCACTGATGTATCACCAAACATAACAACAAGTAGAAGGAAATATAACAAGGTCGACAATGCAATTTCAATATCTATATGAAAAAAAAATCTCCAAAAAGGTCAGAGGATATTGCCCTCCAGAAAAAAGGAAAGATCGATATAGACCAGCTAAATATCATAAATTTCTACATTAAATCAATGAGTGGGGGCGATTGCATAGATTAGAATATCGCCAACTATAAGATTAACTTGGAATCAAAGAAATTGTGGTCATTCTTTAGGTTTATTACTGATGCTGTAGTAAACTCATATTAGCTGTATTAAAAAAGAAACCTGAATCTAGCAGAACCTTGGCAGATGCTCTGGGATTTCAACAAGGCATTGTTTATGAACATTTCCGGTCAGTACAACATTGTGTTAACAAAAGCATCCACAACCCTGCAAACAACTTGCAGTTTTAAGTTAATAATCATGGTATTGTAAAGAGCGTACAACAGCGATGTGGTTTAGAAGGATGTAGAGGCAAGTAAAAGTAATTGTGCGAGAAATGTAATGTGAGTTTGCTCCGTAAACGTTTCACCATATACCATTTCAGAAAAGAGCTGAATGAAACTAAACAAGTCTTTTTATAAACAGTCAATTTATACAGAATATTTCCAACTACGAACGAAATATTTTTATTAGAAGTTTGAAATTTGTAACCTTTACAGTCCTACTCCATTGAGTACTGTAGTACTTACAAATTTTCAAGTTTACCATAAAAATTATTTTTCAAAAAAAGGCACTATTCCAAAACATAAGCTGTAGTTATCAAAGGTGTGTATTATTGGATTAAAACGGTAGAAACTAGCCTAAATACATTGCTCTAAAAATCAAATCACGTAAGTTTTACGGTCACTCTCCTGTTGCTGATATCAGTTAAAATTGGCACAACGAACATAAAACATAACATTTGACACGCCCTTCTTTTTAAAAAATATTTCTTCTTTACTTTTTAATGTTAACAAGTTAAAAAAAACTAAGACACCTTAAACATTTTGCAACCTACGGATTAATTTTCCAAGAAACTCCTCAGATGTTGGAGAAAATCCTAAAAGATACCATTTTTTTAATGCGACAAATACCCACCTGCTATCTCAAACAGCAATAGTTTGACTTCACTTATTAATAAGTTTGACAATGGTTTTGAACATCAACTCTTGGTTTTTCTTCCTCCAGTCTCAAATCCAATAAAATCTTTAATCCGGACTACCTTCATCTGGGAACCTCAAGATGACTTTGGTAAAGGTTATCGTTGTTGTACGTTTTCATTTTTCTACTGGATATGTTTTAGCTCCTACCATGAACAACTGTTGAAGTGAGAAGAGATATCAGGCTTATAGAATAAAATAGGGCATACTGAAGAGAAAAATGTATTGTTGAAAGTATGTTTTGTCCAAGTAGTAGATGATAGTAAAGATTGCCTATTAAAAGGAAGTATTCTTAAAACTCATTTCCTTTGAGAAATACAAAAGTTCTTGTGAATTTTCCCATTGACCACATAGACACTATAATGGAATTTTTAACCTTACTTCTTAAAGAGTTCACAGAGTTCGACCTGACTAAAGCATAAGGACTAATTTTTTGTAGACTGATAAATACGAAGCCTGGCGCTACCGAGTGCGAGCACCAAAGAACTATCAACCTAAAGTGTCATATAAAGGAGATATTTATGCAAGTCATAATGGTAAGAGCAAAGAGCTCAATAAGGCAGGAATAAGGAAAACAACAGTTTGGGCTCGCACAAGATTTAGTGAAAAGAAATCCTTTATTTATTATGAGAATGTTGTCTGAACGAGTTATGGAAATGAAGCGCAACCTATACCTGTGTTATGTTGATTGCAGTAAGACCTTTGACAAAGTAAAACATGAGCGTGTGCAAAAGATGTTGCAAGACCTAGCCACAGATGGCAAATATATAAGAATCCTGAGGCATTTATACTGGGAGCAAGCTCCAAGCTCCAAAAATAGTCTAAAATCTAAAGAAGAGTTAGACAAGGTTCCATCTTTTCTCCAGACCTATTTAATCTATCATCTAACCTAACGTTAATGAAAAACGATGGGTTGACAATACAACTCTCGTAGCAGATACACCAGAAAGACTACAACAAATACTAGACATAGGTTTAAAAGAAAGCGGCAAGTGTGTGTGTGTGTGTGTGTGTAGGGGGGGGGGGGGTCATAGTATCTATCGCTAGAAAGCCTTTTGCATGGTTGTAAACAAAAGGAATGAGAATGTAAACAGTAAAATTAAAATTGATGTTGAAGAATCCAGCACGTAAATAAGTTGAACTAACCTGGTTGCATGATTACCTCAGGTGGAAGGTGTGTGGTGGAAGTACGGAAGCCAATTGTCATGACAAAAGAGATATTTCAGTTGATGTCTACCAAATTGAAGAACCGTGCTTTCCTTACATATTAGGCTCGGAGTTCTCAATTGTTATACGTTTCTCATAATTTACATGGGGGTGTAAAAGCTGGACCATCAAGTCAGACCTGCAGAAGAAATTTAAAGCGGCAGAGATGTAGATGCTATGCAGAATGTTACGGATATCGTCGATAGATCATACCACAAACGAAGAGGTCTTGAGGAGAAAAAGATATAATAAGAAGCTATTGTCGATCGTTAAAAGTAGATAAATTTACATAAAAATGGTAAGTTTTGAGACACCAGCCAATTTTATTCCCATAATTTTATTGAGATGAAGATTCTTCATTTACATCTGTTGAGTGCTACATATTGTTATATTTGTTTGGTCTCAGTCAACAGTTTTTTATTGTAAGGGTGCATCTGACTCAAATGTATGCTTGAAAAGAAAACTTGATAGTGGCATTGGCACTGGCATGGAAGAGTAGTGTCCAGTATGCTTAGGCTGCTTGCATTTGAAACATGCAGCCAAAAAGTTGTAGTTGTCAAAACTAGCTCCAAACGCACTTTGGTCAGCTGACAAATTTTACCCGCAGCAATGAGATATTTGATAGACTCTTGCAGATCCAGTTGGCTGTCGTGATTTGATACTATTAGGAATAACTGAAGAAACAGCAGCAGTGAAATCCGGTATTAGATGCTAAGAATTCATAGAAAGAACAACCTTGTCCTATTGAATAGAGTTGCCAATTATTAGGAGTCACATTGGACTCAAAATTTCAAGTAACTAGACAGTCTCCACAATGCTCGATAGTAAGAAAATGACTTACCACCCCATCTCTTTTACCAAAATACAGCAATTACAAGTTGTTTTTCAGAAGAATAACAAAAAAATTATTCATATTTTGTGATCAATAAAATGTTAACAACCTCAAAGAAAACCGTTTTTGTAAATTCCTCGTTCAACTTGGTGGCACTTTTTATGGACACTTGTCATTAAAATTAAAAATGTACTGTTAAGAGCAAAATTTGAAAAGAACGCATTATGATAACAAAATATAATTACACAAATTTATTTACTTATTTATTCACTTTTTAATTTTTATACAGAATAAAAACGTCATCATTTACACTATATACGGATACAAGTAAGTAAAAACTGCTATCCTAGTTTGTTCTGTTATCGAAAAACAAGACAAAAAGAAGTTAGTATAATAAATAAAGTAATTTAATACACTAACTTCTTTTTGTCTTCTTTTTCTTAATGTAATGGATTAAAATGGAATTAAAAATCATCATTAATTTCAGTCTTAAAATTTGAAATTATAAAAGTGTTTCGAGAGAACGAAATTCGGATAAGCCTTGTATCGATCACATCTCTCTGGGTAAACTATTGAATAACTTGTCCCCATTAAAATAAAGACTATCTTTGTATTGTTGTTTCCCGTTGACCTCCCATGGTTTGCAGCCTCGAAATATCTGTTAAAAGTTTCTTTTCCGGTTTTATTAAACAATTTAAAATCAGAATACAGTTTTTCGCAGCAATTTGGTGTAGGATATTTTTCATGTTTTCATTTTTCGTTATGCATCTTGCTGAGTAGTTGAACTGCGATACATGTTCTTTTTGGTTTTTGGTGTACGTTGATTTTGCTTGACCAGAATAAATATATTAAATAAAAATATTGAATCAATAAATTAATGAATAAATAAATAAATAAATTAATTAATTAATTAGAAATGGAACTTTCTTCATGTGAAATATTTCAGTAGCTGCTTAAATGTTCAAATATTTTTATACTCCCTGAAGTAGACGTAAACGACTGCTTGCAAATTTATCAGCTCGTTCAAAGTGAAAATTCGATAGTCTAGTTTCTTGTCAAGATATACGTATTCTTTTTCAAATCTGATGTCGCTCCATTGTAAACAATATTGAAACTTTTTGCATAAAGTTTCATTCTTTTGGGAGTTCCAAACAATATAGCTTGCATTTTACTTCATTTCAGGTTGAACAGAAGTTCATGATTATACAATTTATGGAGCGATTTTTTCCAATCAATCAATCAATCAATCAATCTGGGTGCGGTGTCAGAATTCTGGCGTAGGCGGTAGCCATAAAAGCTATCTCTTGGAGGTTCTTCAGACCCTGAGTGACCACAGTGAGTCTCCAACCAGTTGCACTTTCTAATTATGTCCAGTACGTAGTTATTTGTCTTCCCCTTGATCTTTTTCCTTCTACACTGCCAGTCAGCACAACATCTTCAAGCCTCTGCTTCATCATCACATGCCCTACAAACCGAATCTGCCTGTTCACAATGGTCTGCAATAAACATCTATCAGTCCCTGCCTTACACAGAACGTCCATATTAGTTATCCTGTCTGTCCATGACACCCTCGACATTCTCTTTAGAAAGCACATTTCCACTACTCTAATCCTGTCTTCCAGACTTTTAGTAATAGTCTCGCAACCATATAGTAAATTTGACCACACTTAGCATTTAAGTAGGCTGATTTTAGTTTCGATTGTCACACTGCTTGACCGTACAACCTTCTCCAACTCTCAAACTCCAAGTTTGTTTTCGCAATGCGAATTCTTCTCTTTATTTCAACCTCTGATCTGGTGTCTGCTGAAACTAAACTACCAAAATAAGCAAATTGTTCAACTATCTCCAGCTCTTGGCCCTTAATCAGAATCTTACATCTCCTCTCCTTCTTTTTTGAAAATACCATAACAAATGACTTCATCCTGTTTATCTCCAAACCTTTTTTCTTGCTTTTTTCTACCACTGTATCCGCAATGTTTTGTAGTTTTTCTTCACAGTCTGCTATCAACGCTGTGTCATCAGCATATCTGTTATTGTTTATTCCATCGACAGATATTCCTTTCATGTCCTTCATGATTCTTTCCACTTCTGCATTTAATACATGTTCAATTTCATTTTTCATTCTATTTTTTCTCTTTTACATATATTTTTAGTATTAACGTAACATTATTTCTGCAAAATTTTTCTAAAAGACCTAAATATCTCTACTCTAAGTACATGAATTAAAGTCTCAAGTTATTTCGATATAATTACCTGTAGATTTTGCAGTGATTGGAATATAAATCTATCTATATTAAATACCTTAATTTACTTTTACAAATATCTATTTTACCCTTTGTCAAAGAGTTTTGTCATTTTAACCTGGAATGTGATTTGCTGAAACAAATTTTTACGATCTTTGTTTCTTATGTTGTCATGAAAAAAATGTTCCTGTGCTAATATTATCAAAGGGTGACCAAATGTACTAAGGGAAGCCCCAACAGCCTTCAAATATTTCCAAGGTACACAAGTTAATAGTTATCGGAAAGAAAGGTTGAAGACACCTGTCAGTTTTTTCAGAAGTCCTAACAAAAGCACCTGTACTGTTTAAAATTCACAGCAATCATTTTACTTCTTAGTTGAAAAGAAATACATATTGTTTTCAATAGAAGATAAAGGTGGAGAAATTAAAAAATAACTTACGGGCCAAGAAACTTTGTTTAAAAAAAGGATTTGTGTTATAAAATAAAATATTGAAAATGGTCCCTCAGCCAGGTTTGGTTAAAATTAATATTTATTGTGCCCTAGAAATTCGACCAATCCACTTCGACACATATTGGTTTGCGACTTGACTTGTGCAAAGACAGATAATGCAGATTTTTTAAAAAGAAGACAAGAAAATGTCATTTTGTTAGTCAGGCAAACAGGATTAGTTAATTCCTTTTTATGGCATTATAGTTTATTTTTTATTGAAAAGCTGATGGTTGTAAGCTTACAAAAAGTATAAATGTATTTGGGAAGTAAAACGAGCTAAAAGAATGACATCAACAAATTTATCTTCAAATCTATAGGTTTTATCTACTTAATTTTCATTTTTATCTAAGATCAAAAAATTGCATTGGACACCACCATCTATGCTAAGAAAACAAAACAAATCTAACCCAGAAAAAAGTATTAAACTTGTGTCAATATTTTCGACTTTAGCAAGTGGACTTCAAAGAATGTTTAGTTTATTTAGTGAAAGAAAGACAAACCAAAGGATATATATACATATATTGCATTTGCAACAGAACAAAATAAAACACAAATCTGACCATTGTAAACCTCAGATTTTTTCCCCATCTAATTAAATTTGGTAATTTCATATTCTTTTACTCATGTACAGGAAAAATAGTACCCTTAAAAAAGTTTTATGCTGCCTCTTTAATTTTGTACGTCTATATATTTTTATTAGCAGTGGCAATGAATGACATTTAAGTCCCTAATGGCTGTGGTGTTAGGATTCTTTGGCTTTCTTTCGCCAGGGATCTTTGTCGACAACTCTGTATCAAAGCTTTTGCTAATTTAGCTTCCATAAAAGCTGGCTTTTTCTACCAGGTACAGGAGTACCCCTCTCAGCAGAGTATCCTATATTTCTATAAATTCTCACTCTGAACATTTATAGAATTTTATTTTTACATATTGCTAGGTACTCCTTACATCTGAATCGTCTATAATTCGTCCAATCTCGAGTCAGGACCAAACTTATCGTATAGAACCTGACCGACTCAAAGGCTTATGGCACTCATATACTGTTTTCACACTGTCTAGCTATGTCATCCCTTATGCGTTTTCACAAGAATGTCATTTGCCAATGTAATAGCAACATTCTTCATGTATGCCAGGTGAAGATTGTCTATTGCGTTCTTAAAAAACTTTGCTCATTCTCTACCAGGGTTATTAAGTTCCACTTCAGTTTCCGTTATATAAAGCGTGTTTTTCTCTTACTGTTACTTTGAAATTAATTTCCATTTACATATTTTCCGCGTGACTATAACCTTAGTCGGTTTGTAGATAATAGGCATCTTGTACATAGCTCTTTTCCTCTTAACTTACCGGTTCTATCATTCTCCTTGAAGCTGTTGCAATTATACATCTATACATATATACATATGTACATTTATACATATCTACATCTATACATATCTACATCTATACATCTATACATCTATACATCTATACATCTATACATCTATACATCTATACATCTATACATCTATACATCTATACATCTATACATCTATACATCTATACATCTATACATCTATACATCTATACATCTATACATCTATACATCTATACATCTATACATCTATACATCTATACATCTATACATCTATACATCTATACATCTATACATCTATACATCTATACATCTATACATCTATACATCTATACATCTATACATCTATACATCTATACATCTATACATCTATACATCTATACATCTATACATCTATACATCTATACATCTATACATATATACATCTATACATCTATACATCTATACATATCTACATCTATACATCTATACATCTATACATCTATACATCTATACATCTATACATCTATACATCTATACATCTATACATCTATACATCTATACATCTATACATCTATACATCTATACTTATATACATCTATACTTATAAACATCTATACATACATACATCTATACTTACATACATCTATACTTACATACATCTATACTTATATACATCTATACATATAAACATGTATACAAAGATTCTTGTATACAGGGATACATGTATACACAGATACATGTATACACAGATACATGTATACAGAGATTCATGTATACACAGATACATGAATACATAAATACATGTATACAGAGATTCATGTATATATAAATACATGTATACACAGATACATGAATACATAGATACATATATGCATTTACACATATATACATATATACATTTATACAAACCCAAGTAATGCCTTAGGTTTACTTAGTTGGGCATTCTCCGCAACATACACAATAGAGGCATTGGGCCACACCTCAACAACTAGATCCCGGTTACCAACCACGTCCGCATTGTCAAAGTCGATGAAAAAACACAGAACTTTTCAATACTCAGAATTTGGTGCGCTCTCAGGCAATCTTTAGAGATAGCCTGAACTCCTGAGAATTTTTAAAAGCAGCTTACAGCTACTCAGAAAAAAGTCTTCATTATTTTATACGTTTCAACTTTGGTCTTACTCAGTAAAGTTCTATTCAGTAAGAAAGTGTATGTACAATAAGGAAATTACAATGCAAATATTACATACATTGCAAATATAATATATATTTCATATATAATATATATTCCATATATAATATATAATTAATTATATATATTGCATATATTATATATTACATATATTAATTAGCATTAGTTACATATGCATTATTACTGGAAGTAAGTTTGAATACGATTAATAACGGAATAATTTTTACAGGAAATACTAAATTCCCTTTTCAAGATGTAAATCAAACAAGTTTATTTTTTCTTTCTAATTTGTATTTTATCTATTAAAGATCCAACGAGTATAAAAGAAAATACGTTATTTTAACCAAAACTCATTTTCTTTACAGGCTTCATTTTTAGCTTTAAATCGATAATGGACGTCGTCTTAAAAAAATATTTTTAAAACAGTGGTTCATGATCCTCTTTTACTACCTCTTTAAATTCTCTCAAGATGTAAAACCTGCTTTTGAAATTGCTGTCTTGACTATTAGACATTAAAACTATTAAAGCTACAATCTTTTTCGAAATTAGGTTATAATCACCAGATCAGTTTCAACTAAATTAGCAGCATGTAGCATATTAGCAGGACGTAAGACATTTTGGAACCGAAGACTACGATGGATTAGAGTTATCCTAGATTATATTTGCTTAAATGAAAAAAGAAAACAGTTCCATAAGTCTAGATAAGTATTTCTCTATTTCCATTGAGAATTTTTACCACGTAGGAGAACCTGAACAGGATGTCGTGTCTTTGCGGTTATTTTAAGCAATTTAGTATCATAACCAAAGAAGACAGCAGTGGTTTCTACACAGCTTCTATTTAGTGATAAAGTATACTCTCCATTCATAATATAATTATCAGGTCATGTACATACATACGTACATATAATGTCAGTTATAGTATCATGCAAACCTGTTGCCAATATTTACGAGATTTTTAAGAAATCTTGTGACAATGAATAAAATTGTTTAAATCAGAACTAAATTGTTCTGATTTAAAGTATTGTTTTATGTTATTTGTATTACTCTTATGCACTTCGTCTTTCCAGAATATTCTACATGATAGGCAAATGAATTGCACTATAGCTGGCAGATGTTTGTGAAATCGGCTCATCCTCTTAACCTCGTGGGGAACATCAAAGTATGTAAGAGCTCAAGGTGTGAGTGGGAAATGGGTGTTGGTTTTCTTCAAATTTCCTCTCCATCGAAACGTAGCTCAGAATCACGACAGGACAAATATCTTACATCAGTATCTTTATATGATTGACAATATATAATTTGGGAGCAAGTCAAAGATAATTCGTAGGAGTAGAATTTTTTAAGATCTTAATCATCTCAGCTAAAAAAAGAACAAGAAACAAAGCAAATTTTGTTTAGACTCTATAAATATTTTATATTTCATAAAGATGCTGCTACTTATACTAGGATCTTACTTTTTAAATCAACAACACCCCTTTTTTTGCCATAGCCATAAAAAGTTGATAAGCCTCCAATGTACATTTTTATGCAGCCAATGATTATTATTATTATTATTGTTATTATTATCAATGACTATCTCAATGACGAAACTGTTAAATTCATCATCAAAAAATCGATAAACTTTTGTATACGGACATCATACATTATTTTCTGTATGAGAAACAAAGAATGGACAGACCCAGAATTATTAATCTGGTGACCAGCTGATACATCGTCTGTCAGTGATATGCCCACAAGGAGAGTATCACTTTGGAGGATGTACCACAACTAGGCTTCACTGTGATATTTCTTGTCTTGTTTCCAGTCCTCTACATCCAGTGACAGCTTAGTTGTGTTGCAACCCGTATTGAGCAGATCAATTTCATTGTAAATTTTCTGGATAGTTAATTTACAAATAAAACCATGTTAAGTTTAAAAAAAAAAATTATTATTATCATTAATTTTATTTCTGTTTTAATATATAGAGCAAATTTAAAATACATTCTTATTTATTAGGAATTAATGTTGTTACTAGGATTATTTATTTTTTTTTATCGTGCCAGCAATTACTGCGAGGTTAAATATTGTATATAATTGATGAAAATCAAAAAATGATAATTTCATTGTTATTATTGTTATTGTTACCGTTATTTTTATTATCGTTATTGTTATTACTATCATTATTATTATTGTTATTATTATCATTATCGCTAAAAGCTGTTTTCAGCACAGGCAGATGTTGTACCGAGTATGTGTAAGAGAGCTGGTTACAACAAGTAACCAAAGATCTCTCACATTCTTTCCCTAATTCAGTACTCCAGTGCCTTTCTTAAAATCCTTGCTGTTCCTAATAGTGTAGTTTTTTGGCTCAGTGTTATATCTATCTGTATTCCTATTTTCTCCATGTACAGTTCAAAGTTCTTGGTTATTATTATTATTACTATTACTATTATTATTATTATTATTATTATTATATGAAATTTAGCTTACTGCTCTGGGTGGTGGAATTGCTGGCGTTATCCTGTTGCACGAAATATAACAAATAGCCAGGTGCCATAAGGTTTCTTTCATATCAAGTCAAGTACCTTTTGGAGGACTTTAGTGCTCTTCCGAACAAGGCAGAGTTTTGAATTAGTGCCACATTTACTTGCATCCCTGGTTTACCTATCCAATTTTCAAATTTCTTAGAAATTTGAAAATTGGATAGGGAGAAGAAAACCATCCCTGGTACAGGATAGAACATAGGTTTAAGCGGGAAAACTGAAACAGCCTGCTGGTTTGCTTCGCTCCTCAGCAGGACACATTAAAATATTTCCAATTCTCAGCCAGTCTTCCCAATTGAGCTCTGTCATCATTTTATTCTCTGTTCAATATTGGTTTCAGTTATTATTTCAGATCTGGGTCCATTCAAGGCGTTTTGTTTAAGTATTACAATAAAAATTACGTTCATTACAGTCAAACGTCTTGTCGCTGATATTTAAGTGTACCAAAACGTCAGAATGAAAAAACACTATATTCCGATTCCAGGTGAATTTCCCCCTGGAGAATCGGCCCCTGGAAGATTGCCCCGCAGACGATTGCCTTCCGGAAGATTGTCCCCCAGAATCACGTTTATTTCTGACATCGCTTTTTCTAAGAGAATCGAAAACGGTATAATCCGTAAAATAGTATAAATTTGATAAACTTGGAATTTCACACAGTGTAAGTTGTTTTGTTATGAATGAGAATTATCCTTTTTCATATTATCATTTAAAGGCCCTGATTTAAAAAACATCACAGACCTCTTAAGTAATCCAACTACAAAATGTGGACCAACAGAATATCCTATTGACCTTATTTAAAATTTCTGTATTTTTTCTTAATTCACTATCCTAACTGGTCCTTGTAATCCAGATCCTTGCCCTCCTCCCAAACGAGATTGTGTATAATTGCCCCGTTAGTCACGCATTGGAAATGCAGTACATTTTCAGCCACGAATGTAACTTAGTCAAAATTACCATGATTTATAAAGAATTTTTCCGCATTATTCCGCATTAGTATGTGTCGAAATGTAGGGGGGCATACTACGGAATAATGCGGAACCGCCCTCTGGAGGATTCAATTGGTCCTTCTTATCCTATAATCACGCATTAAGGTGCGGCATCTACATCTGGATATTTAAAATTTCTGCATTTTCATGTCTTGTAAATAGGGCCGCATACAGGCGCCTGGCGCCTCTAATTTTTGGCTAAATATCACTCCGTGAAAGTTTGAGTGTCAGGAAACCAGAAAACAAAGGAGGAAAGCAACTGGAGGTCCCTCATTCAGTGACTGTCAAGGTGTCAGAGCATATTTCATCCATAGTAGAGCCTATTATTAAAAACTTATGTAAAAGAATTATTTAAAATATATACATGCTTTATGAAAATCGCCTTATTCATATTATTTCTCACTGTCAATATAAGAAATCTAATATTTTAAAAACAGGGCCGGAATCAGGCGCAATGGCGCCTTTATCCCGATATAAGCGCCGACGCCTTTAAAGGAGCGGCGCTATATGCGAGATTATAGGGTACTTCTTCTAAAGATACGTTT
>RDPX01000016.1:4225161-4279050 GCA_003991215.1 Morbakka virulenta
GCTCCTTTAAAGGCGTCGGCGCTTATATCGGGATAAAGGCGCCATGGCGCCTGATTCCGGCCCTGTTTTTCAAATATTAGATTTCTTATATTGACAGTGAGAAATAATATAAATAAGGCGATTTTCATACAGCATATATATATTTTAAATAATTCTTTCACATATGTCTTTAATAATAGGCTCTACTATGGATGAAATATGCTCTGACACCTTGACAGTCACTGAATAAGGGACCTCCAGTTGCTTTCCTCCTTTGTTTTCTGGTTTCCTGACACTCAAACTTTCACGGAGTGATATTTAGCCAAAAAGTAGAGGCGCCAGGCGCCTGTATGCGGCCCTATTTACTAGACATGAAAATGCAGATGTTTTAAATATCCAGATGTAGGTGTCGCACCTTAATGTGTGATTATAGGGTAAGAAGGACCATTTGAATCCTCCAGAGAGCGGTTCCGCATTATTTCGTAGTATGCCCCCCTACATTTTGACACATACTAATGCGGAATAATGCGGAAAAATTCTTTATAAATCATGGTAATTTTGACTAAGTTACATTCGTGGCTGAAAATGTACTGCATTTCCAATGCGTGACTAACGGGGCAATTATACACAATCTTGTTTGAGAGGAAGGCAAGGATCTGGATTACAAGGGCCAGTTAGGATTGTGAATTAAGAAAAAATACAGAAATTCTAAATAAGGTCAATAGGATATTCTGTTGGTTCACATTTTGTAGTTGGATTACTTAAGAGGTCTGAGATGCTTTTTAAATCAGGGTCTTTAAATGATAATGTGAACAATGATAATTCTCATTCAAAACAAAACAACTTACACTGTGTGAAATTCCAAGTTGATCAAATTTATACTATTCTACAGATTATACCGTTTTGGATTCTCTTAGAAAAAGCGATGACAGAAGTAAACGTGATTCTGGGGGGCAATCTTCCAGGAAGCAATTCTCCTTGGTCAATTCACCTGACACCCTGTTTTCCATCAATACATAAAACAATGAATGGTAAAAAATACATCCATTTTCTTCTTGATTGGCTGAAGAAAAGAAAGAGTATTAATGATAGCCTGTCACCTTTTACGGTTAGTTGTCTTTTAAAACCATTGAAAATAATAAGCAAATACCTCTTGTCTAGAAAGAGGAGATAGTTAATTTGAATGTGAATTTCTTTGAATGTTCCTAACTGGAAGGCAGATCTAGCACTGCCAATTGATTAAGATTGTTTCATTCTCACATTTTTTCTGTATTTGGCGTAATTCATTATTTTGGTTACACTACAGCACTGACTTGTGGCGAATCCAGGAAAAAATCTGACTGGTGCTAAGTGCCGAACGCAAACATTTTTCAAACTTCGCTCCTTTATTTTGTAAAAACGACCTTCTACACATTACTGTTTTAAAAAATGCCCGTTAGTTACTTTTACATCTCCCTGTAAATAAAGGAAACATTAAGTTAAAGACCGGTACCATTTGCAATGACAAAACCGATACCATTTTTTGTTTTAGGCTTAATTGTATTACAAGTGTCCTCTTGCAACACAAAAATATGAGACATTTTATACTGCCACAAACCAATGGGAGAGCTAAATTGATGTAAACATTTTAAGTTATAAAAATGCAAAAAATCTACATGGCTATTAAAAACCTGAACTATCGCTTGTAAAACTTAAGCATTGATTGAGTCTGAGATCAAAATGTTAACAAGCGTCATTCGCTATGGTTGCATTAAAGCAAATCGATTAATGACAATCTTCAGATTTAAAATTATTTCACTGCGCACGTGAAACATCGTCAAACCATTCAGCCTGCTTCCACATGTGGTACTACGCAACTATGTTTTCAAGTGACTCAAGACAGAGAGCGCGCGAGGTAACAGAAGTAGTGAAAGAAATTGGTAGAACGGAGTAGACATTTGGAAAGGACTGTTTTGGGTAGACTCCCATCAAAACTTTTTATTTATTCTTCCATGTTTTTAGGTCAAGAGAGAAATATCGTGTCTCTGGAGGCTATTTCTTGCACATTTCCAGAAACAATGAAAATTTCTCTACCTTATCACTCTTGTTTACAACATTTTTAGGAAGGCCATAAAAAATATTTATCAGTGTAAGATTTTCATTGGAAAAACCGGTTTGGTTCTGTGAATTAAAGTGATCAAAGAAGGAATAAATAGGACGAGTCGATAGTTTACGGCAGGAGAATCTCACAGTCTATTTGCGTTGTGAATATGGTTTTTCCTAATACGTTGCTTTGATGGAATGGTACCAACTGTTTCCGAAAGCTTGCTTGCTTCCTACCATTTAAGACAAAGAGAATCCATCTGACTTCGATGCCAGTTAAATATTACCTACAACAACGTGATTTTCTCGTTGCTATCGACATTTTATTTTTGAAGATCATAGCTCTTTTTTTAGTGGTATTATTACCTCCAAGAAACGACAGACTAAAACAATGAAATAATTAAAAGTAACAATACAGTAGAAAGGATTTTAAGGCAGCGAGGATAGCTTCAAGTAGCTTAATCCTCCAATGCTTAAAATTCATCGTGTGGCACGTATTTATTCTTGCAGAAGGACAAAATACCTCGGATGGCCATTATTAAAAGAACTGCTTTAATATTCCCACCGTGTTCTGACAAGTGGAATAGTGAAAGCCGAGGTGATACAGAAATTCAAAACAAGTGATTGACAATAAACATACATGGATTTTGGGTATGCTTATTGAACTAGTGTTGCTGCCCCACTATACTTTCCCCTCATGTTTCCTACACCATCTTTTCTTTGGCTACGAAATAAACTAATGTCCATACTGAAATCATTGACTGCATTAAATTTTTTTCTGGCTATTGCTCAGCCAGACAATCGTCACAAGCCACAAACCCTAGAAACTCTTTTAATTTACGAAGACATATGCTCAAAACAAAGAACAATAGCTATTTATTTATACTTGCTGATATCAGAAGCTTTATCTGCTAAATGGGAAAAGAACTTCACTTGCTTGAACTCACTCACTAATTTATCTGTAATGACTTTCCAACGTGTATTTATTATTATGTTCTGGGATGTTTTTCACCTATGTGTCACAGGTTTCAGGGCATTGATGATGTGATCCAAGTCCAATTTGTTTTCTGCACAGATGCAAGATAGCTTAGGATATCTTACAGATTATCTGGATTGCATTAAGTTTTATATAAATGCTTGAAATCGTCCCGGTAACCCCTCAAAGATATGTTCTGTCTGCCACAGAGAATAATAATCTCTACAATTTTTCTTTGTTCAATTCAATTTCCTTTGTTTTAACCCAATAACATGATTCCAAAGTTTTGCTAGCACTATTTTTAGATGATAAAACTGGCTCTCCCTAAATACCTAAAAAACGAGTTTAAAATTGAACTATTTAACCCAACATAACGCATACACATAACAAAAATTTCAAATATTTGAAGTCCTTACAAAGGTGAATGGGTTTACAGCACAGAATTTTTATTCTTCAGGCTATTTCTAATGTTTTCTATCTTAAAGTTTCATCTTACAGTGTCACTACTTCAGTTCGTAAAAATAGCAAATGTCAAAAAAAAATATAGATTTACATTTTGACAATGCATTTCGTTTCAGAACATGGGAAGCCCCTGGGGAGAGAGGGGTAACTTTGGAACTGATGCTCATTTTATCTGTATGAATTTCTAATTTTAAACTGAGTTACTTTTAAAATTGAATGTGACTCACTTGGATCAAGATTCATTTCTTATCCACATTTAAGCCCTTTTGTATTTAAAAAGTAATTCACTGTTTTAGTGTCACTAGAAAGGAATTGAGAACCTGCATGTGACTATAATATCATTACGTACTGTGCCAGCCTTACATCTGTTTCTAATGCAAGACCAAATACATAGAGGTTTTAATTCTCATTCTGCAGCATTTTAGTTGCCGTATAGTGTAGGATGGGTCTTAATGAGCTAATAGAGAATTCACGGAATCCGTGGGCCTTTAAATACAATTTGATTGATGGAAGAAAACAAGCCTGACACTCGACATTAAATTGAGTTTCTAGTGACAATACGTAGTATAGTAATTGATGATTCTGGCTTACTTACAAAAACTATATTTTAAAAAAATGTGCTCTTAAAAAAATACGTTTTAACAATCAATTACTTTACTATTTATAATAATGTATTGATACCGTCTATAAAAGCCAAATATATACCCAATTCTTATTCTTATTCTTATTCATCTTCTTCCGATGCTGGTATCTTAGTAGTCAGGGGTCAGAGGCACGTGTCGTTGCATGCCGTTTGCGTCACGCCCGTCAAGTCCCTTGCTAATCATATAATTTATCAAAACATTACTGCATCTCAACATCTGTCTTTCAACTGATCTCCGTCTCCTGATTTGTTTCCTTCTGGGTAACACACCTTTCACTTCTCTCCACTTCTTCCAACCTGTTTTTATTCGTTCCTTCACTTCTCTCTCAAAAACGCTAGTTTTATCCAATGTAGTGTCAGTTTTAGCAAACATGTCACTTATTTTACCTCCTAAACATTCGCGCCCTTGATCGTCATCTCTTTGTCTCCTTCTTTGCAGTATGTCATATCTTTTGTCTTCTTGATGCTAACTTTCAATACTTGTCTTATAAGTGTTTCCTGCTTTAGTTTCATCCTCTTTTCAAGTTCCTCTTCTGATCAAGCTGAAACCATTATGTCGTCCACGAAGAGAATCTCCCATAAGTCATCACTCTGGGTTATTTTCTAATGATATACATAACCGGTATGAATAAGAAGGGGCTGAGAGCTGAGTACTAGTGCAGCCCTATATTGACTTCAAAGCTCTCGGACTGACCCTCCTCCCTCAATACTGATGCTCTTGGTTCTTCGTACAAATATTTCAAAATCCGCAAAACCTTTTCAGGTACTCCTTTCTTTCGCAACGCCCAGAGGACAATAAACTCTGTACACTGTCATGTGCTTTCTTAAGGTCAATGAACCCGCAGTACAGGGTGTGGTTCTCTTCAATTCTCTTATCATGCAGCTGCCTAACCAAAAGGGTTCCATCACCTGTTCTCTTGCCCTTCGTAAATCTATACTGCCTTCAGCTATCCTCACGATCCCTCTGAGTCTTTGGACTCTTTCTTATACCTTCATGGCGTGTTCCATAAGCTTAATGCCTCTGTATTATCCACAGTCCATATTATCTCCTTTCAGTTTAAATATCGGAAGGTTAAAACTCTCCAGTCTTCCATTATCCTCTCTTTGCACAGTATATAGTTGCATAAAAGGTTTAAACATGTTTGCCGATACATCTGATGACACACTAGCTTTTCCACTTTTCACCTTTTGATAGCACTCTTGATTTTGTCTTTTCTGATAGGCTGTACCAGTCCTTTGGTAGGCCGTCATGAAAAATCCGCCTTTCTTTTTTTTCCCTATACAACAGCTGTCTAAATTTTTCCTTCCATCTCGAGTGAATGTCATTCACATCGTGCAGTACTTGTCCGCTTCCATCCTTCATAGCACTCATATGTCGTAATCCTATCCCTTCCTTGCTCTAATCTTCGCTATCTTGTAGGTAGTCTTTTCGCCTTCTTTGGTAGGAAGTCCATCATACTTTTCTTGAGATGAGTCCCATTTTCCTCTTGTCACATACACTTGGGCTTCCTTGCTCGCCTTTTACAAGACGTACTTGGTATTTACTGAGAAATTTTTCATCCAGTTTTTGAAAGCGTCTTCCCTTTGTGCGACAGCCTGCTGAACATTGTCATTCCACCACCACTCCTCTTTTTCCACTTTCCTACCTTCTTTGGCTCAACCAACTACTTCTTCTGCGGCACAAATTATAGCTTCTTATGTATACTTCTACTTTTCCTCGACATTCCGACGTTTTTTAATGTTTGAATTCTTGCCTGCCTCATCAAAGTCACATGGTCAGCAGACGATGTTATCTTGCTATCCCCTTTCCATTTATTACACTACAATTGGTGACTTATCGTCTGTTCTGTTGTTTGAGACGAAAGAAGTCAATCAGTAATTTTCTACCACCGCTGTTGTAAGTCATCAGGTGTTGCTCCCTATTCTTAAAAGTTGTATTTTTACAGAGTAGGCCTAGGGTTTGTACCACTTCTAAGCTTCTGCATGCATCATCGTTCCTCCTCTCAAATCCGATGCCTCCATTTTTTCTTTTATATCCATCCTTTTCAGTCCCAACATGTTCATTCAAATTGCCTCCAACAACTACCTTCTCTCCATTTAGTTTTCTCAAAAATATCTTTTTAAATCCTTGCCNTCTTTTAGTCTCAATGTGTCTCTCCCTTTTCTCTCCAAATTTTGCCAAGTTTTTATTCTCGGCTTCTTTGCTCTTCTTCGCTTTTCTTGCCTGCCTCATCAAAGTCACATGGTCAGCAGACGATGTTATCTTGCTATCCCCTTTCCATTTATTACACTACAATTGGTGACGTATCGTCTGTTCTGTTGTTTGAGACGAAAGAAGTCAATCAGTAATTTTCTACCACCGCTGTTGTAAGTCATCAGGTGTTGCTCCCTATTCTTAAAAGTTGTATTTTTACAGAGTAGGCCTAGGGTTTGTACCACTTCTAAGCTTCTGCATGCATCATCGTTCCTCCTCTCAAATCCGATGCCTCCATTTTTTCTGTTATATCCATCCTTTTCAGTCCCAACATGTTCATTCAAATTGCCTCCAACAACTACCTTCTCTCCATTTAGTTTTCTCAAAAATATCTTTTTAAATCCTTGCCAAAACTCTTTCTTTTATTCTTCTTCGTGACAAATTTCAAGTGTAACCCCTTAGTCAGAACCGTGTTAGCTCAATGACCACAATGTCATCTGTCCAGGCTGCACCACGATGAGATGAGGTTGACTTGGCCCCAGACTTGATCACAGACAGGCTACTTAATTCGACGTTCACCAAAAGGTTAGTCTGCTACAGCCACCACAGAAGCCGTCCACTCAATAAATATATATCTATATACAATATTTATATATAATATAAATACAATATATATACAATATATTTATATATACCCCTTTGAAAAGCACAATTAATTTATATCATATTTTGTTAAAGTAGTATTGGTTTGAATGTATTTTATAAATATATGCTTTTAAGGAATATTTACCTTATAACTGTTTCATTTTATTACTTACATTAATTGATTAAGATTATAGAGATCTCATCATGACGAATGACAGTGGTATTTGAATGGCATAATTACGTGTTTATTTTGCATAAGCCAAATAAAGATGCAATTTGAGATTCTATTTCAATAAAGTTTGTGGTAAAATTTCAATTAACTCTTATGATTACTTATGTTTTCCATTTATAGTACAGACTAAAATATTAGTGATGTTTACTCATTTTTTCAGTCATAAATTAAAAACTATCAAGAAAAATTAAATGATTAACAAGCATATAAGCCATATACGTTTACACATTATTTGGATTTACATTAATACTTAATTCAGAGTCATTTTTGAAAAAGTATTTTTAGCTATTACTCCAACATTCTGCATTAAAAATTTTTTTTATCATATCCTCTCAAATTATAACTAAAAGACGTATTTTAAACCAAGATAAATTTTTAATTTTACATTACATTTTTGATGAGCAAATCCTCCATATTTTCTTGTTATGTGGCAATGATCTCTAACCGAGATATCATTATCATTAAAGCTCTTTTCACAATCATGACATTAAAATTTGTTCTTAATAATAATTTTGCACGTTTTATACTCATTTAACCTAGCTTTCATAAATTTATAAATAGCTTCATCATTTCTATAAATTTCTCTTCCTTTTGTGTATTCATTACCGGAGCAGCATACTACTTTATAACCATATGCATTATCTAAGTGCTTTTGATAATACTTTTGATAAGCAGTATATGATTCATTATTATTAGATTGACATCCTAGCAATTTTTCAGTTACTGCTTCCAAAGGTGCATAAACAATGAATGGTATTTGTAACTGTTTATAAAAATTATTAAATTTTAAAATATTACTATCCTTATCTGGCATTTTAATAGCTTGTGTTCCATTAATTTCAATACAATTATCCTTATGATAATATAGAACTCTCGAATAGCATTGTAAACAATGGATGCAAAATGACTATTAATTACTATTTTCATTTATTGTTTTTATTACTAATATTTTCATACATTAATTTATTAAATTTTTCTATTATAACATAATATTGCTTTTCATGTTCTGTTATTAATAACAAATTCAGTGGATCATGAATTTTTTTTTAGATTTAAATGGATCTACTTGTTTATTTTCATACCCAAACACATTAATCTAATGTTATTTTGTTGTTCAATTTTATAGTAATGTTTAAAAACAATTGGAAAATTAATTCCACTATAACCATGTTTTTACAAGTTCTTTAATAAATTTTTCAAATATTTTGTAAATCTTTTTTTTCTCCTTGTAATAAATACCACTTATGACACCATTTAAAGCATTCACTCTCTTTGTTTTTCAAATTGATTGTTCCTTTTTTTATTTGACAGTTCTCTTGGTTTAAGATGAGTTTCCTTGTAAAGGTTGATATTTAACAATTTTTAGATAATGATCATTAGTTTCCTCAATTATCCAGCAAGAACCTTGAAAATATCCAACGAGAAATTCTGTTTAAAATCTCTTGTTGTGATATTTTTAGTGTTTTTTTAATTTCTGTTTTATTTATTAATGTGTGTACTTTATTATTAGGATATGCACTCTTTTTTTATAAGTCTTTTTTCAAAGTATTAAAAAAGTGACCTTTAGAGTATCATAAAATTCAATATCTTTTCTTTATTATAGTAGTTTTAAAATATGATGTTTTTAAAGCTGATCCAGTTTCAGGTAATTGTACTTGTGGAACTTTATCATCCCTAATATTAATTTTATAACATTTAACACAATTGCTTAAACCTTGAGCTGGTACAGTTATTTTAGTTTGAGGTAATGGAACTGGTTGGCCTCTAAATTCATATTTAGCGATCTGTTTCACACTTTTTCTAGATGCAGGTATTTGTATAATTCTTGATGCAGATTTTTTTTGTTTCAATAACATATCAATTAAGTCATCCTTTCTTGAATTTTAAGGTCTCTCCTATTCATTTCTATATTATGGTTACAATTTTTACAATAACCACAACCCTATTCAATGATCATATTATTGTATCTTTAGTCAATCTTATTATTTTTATTAACAAGAAAAATATCTTCTTTGATAATTATTTTATTATTAAATTGTTGTATTTTCTGTATATAATTATAGACATTTTATCAATATCTTGTTATTTGTTGTGTAATCTTTTTATTATTTTATCCACAATAAAACTTATAACATTCCTTTAATACTCTATTGCAAATTATAAAGATTTAAATGGATAGTACTTTTTTATTATGACTGAAATTGTAATTAATAAACCTAGAAAATAAAATTTATCCTGAATTTGTTTTGGAGGGAATAAAAAAATAAGATGGGTACATGGATTTATTATGTCTACAGTAAGGAAACATGGTAATAAAAATCACAAAAGAATATTTGTTTATGGATTTTTTCAAAAGTTTTTTACTGAAAAAGTCAAAGTGGAAAGATCATAAATCATTTTAATGGGCGAGGAGGTGATAATCTACAATTATTACCAACGCAAGATAATTGTAAAAAATTTGCTTAAAACAGAAATTTTAATTTTATTAAAAACCACTATTAGAATAGAAAATTTTGTAAAAGCAAGAAATCATGATACTAATAAAGAAAGATATAATAATAGCCTATATAGTGTATAATACATGCAGTAATGGCGAAAATTAAATAATAGACGCAAAACTACAAAAATTAAAAAAAATAATTGCTATTGCAGATGAGAATACATTAAAATTAAGGATATAACTTCAGTTATATATAGTTTTTTCTTGGTAAAGAGAAACGAAGATTTTCAACACATGTAGAAAAAGAGAAGAACCAGATGGAAGCTGCTAAAAATGGGAAAATAGAGAATTTATCTGTTCTAAATGCAATATATCTTATAATAATGGTTATAAGTATGTACAAAACAAATGGTGTAATAAAAAATAGCCTGAAATATGATTTACTTTTGGCTATTATTAAATAACAACAAAAATATTCAATATATCAAATTGATATATTATAGTATTACAAACTTAGAATATAAAAAATATTAGATATTTTATTAAACTGTTCTAATATCTAAATTTTTTTGAATTCATTTTATTCAATTTGTACAATTTGGCAACTAATTTTATTTCTTCTAACTGTTAAACATTTGAGCCATCATAATCTGGTTTACAATCATCACAAATAAATCTTTCTCGATAATTTTGATAATTTTGAGTTATTAATACATAGGTTTCTGGTTTATTACAAGATTTACAATTTAATGTTTTAAAACTTTTTAAATCTTATTATTTTCAATAACAAGAAAATTATCTTCTAAAATATATCTTAGAAGGTTTTAAACTTTTTTATTAGATAACTATTGGATGTAGCTTTTAAAAAAGTAACACCTTACAAACCTCTTATAACATATTTTTTTAATATTCTGAATCAGAGGACCAAAATCATGTAGATCATTTTTATTTTCTTTAACTTCATTTATTAATTTTCTAATATACTCCACACCAATAGCATAGTAATATTTCTTTAATATTTTTTCTGTAAATAGTCCAATGAATTCCAATTATTTTTTCATTCTCATAATTTGGTATCTTCATATATAATATACCAGTATACTAATAAGTGTTAAATCAACACTTATTTATCATACCTAATATATTTCAGTATTATAAACGTGTGATAACATTACGATAAGTATTAAATTACACTTATTTTTCCAACCTACTATATATAAAAATTGATAAAATGTGAACCCTTACAAAAGAGAGAAATTAGAAACATAGTAAAGAATTATAAAGATCGTGAACTAAATTTATATCATAGAATGATACAAAATGTGAACCACTAATAGATGCTGAGAGTGATATTGAATAAACAATTGATAAAAAACAGGATCAATTGATCAGAAAACTCATGATAATCAAAAAAATTAATTAAAAAACTTAAGCCAACTCAAGAAAATGTGGATAAACAAGTACCAAAAGAAGATCCAAAATATTTTATATAATAATGAAATAGTAATTATTAGAGCATATCGTTTTGATCAAACATTTACTAAAGTTCCAATAGAAATAAAATTGCTTACGTACTTAGTTTTAATCCAAGTAAATTAAAAATATGTATTCAATTTGATACTGGTTATTAGTTACATCTTTTTACCAGAAATTTTGCTGATTTAATAGATCATCAAGATCAACCTCTAGTTACAGTAAAAAGCTGCCTGATTTGACAAGAAACTTTGATAGTATATTTATACATTGAAACTTACTGAGTAAATCTATTGTTTTTGGAATACCAAATGATGTATTATACAGGTTTAGAGTTTATAATAAACAAATAAATTTTTTCAATAATGCCTAGAAAGGTACTTTATAAAAATCATTTCTCATATTATTTAATAACTGAGAGTTACAATAAGAGATGACTTTGGTGAATATTGAATATCACCAATCTGCTTTTAATGCTTTTTATGATTTTTATCAATAAATAAGATTTGTAACTTTGTATACATGTATATTATATGAGAAAAAGATTCATACAAAATACATATCCTTATGAATATCTTTAAATAGATAATGTAACAGGTTAACCTATTAATAATAATTTCCAATATGGTGATGGTATAATTGATACTCTCTCTCTCTCGTCTATTGGTAAAAAGGTTGTATTAAAAGTAACATCAAAAGCTACTAAGGATATAGTAAAAATAGCTGCTAAAATAGGTCTAACAAAATCAGTTGAAGAAGCTTTTTTTAAAATTCGTTTTAAAACAGGTGAACTTATTACTAACAAATAGAGAGTAAAATCAACAAGAAACATTACAAAATATAGAAAACAAATGTGATGAAATAATACAATTATTAAAGTCACATTTAAATTATAATGGCAATCAACAATAAGAAAATATCAAGCATTAGAAATAGATTTTGAGAAAGTACTCTTATAAAAATTATTTTCACCCTTAATATAGAATGCGTTTTAGATCAAGATATTGTAAAAATTATCAATATGCACAATATCAAACAAAAACTAGTTAAGATTGTGTTATTGATAGCAATATTGAAAGTACAACTTTAGATTTATTTAAGGGTTGTCTAAAAGTTGACACCAGAATAAATAAAACAGCAGATGGTGCTGATCTTGCTGTTACTGATGATGTAGGGCTATTAAATTTAGAGTATAATTTATTTAAAGGAACACATGTTGAAAATAATGGCGTAACTGTTAACAATTTACTAGATAAAAATCATACTATTCATATTAAGAATTTACTAAAATTTAGTACTAGTTATTCTAACAGTGTTGGCAGCAATATATTTTATTATACAAATATGGATACAACTTCAACAGATACTAATGTAAGTTAAAAAGCAAGAAAATCTCTTCTTGCTGGTAATAATGTGGTTAATATAATCCTGCCTTTCAACAGATATTCATTTATTGGAGGTTTTAGGGTTCAAATTGCCCCAAATGGTAAATTTAGATCTATTTTTGTTCTTGAAGATGATAGTAATGTTATTTTTAGAAATTATTTAACAGATTCTAAGAATAGTAGATATATATTAAGAAAATTAAAATTATTGGTTCCAAAGATGACATGTTATTCTAAAATTATTAAAATGTTTTCCTAAACCACACATTTGGGAATATGATAGAGGAGGAACTGTGTCTTTAAAAACACAACAAAGATCTGGTGTTTTCAAACTTTCAAAATTACTTAAAAACCCTAAACATTTTGTCATTTGGTGTAAGTAAAATGAATTTGCAACAAGGATGTTGTCAAATGATTCATACATTTAGAATCACTGTTATAATAAAAAAATGTTATTTGGTATTGCTCAGTTAGAATTAAATAATGGTACTTTTATCCCATACTTACCTTTAAGACTTAACACAGAATATTGTAGAACTTATTGTTCAGTGACTGAGTATAGAAAAGCTTAAAGTATGCTTGAATATGATTCTCTTCTTATTCTATCAAATTATCAAACAGTGGATAACATCTTCTATCTTGATATAACAAATCAACTTCTTCTTCTTCTTCTTTCAGCCTTTCCCTTTAGGGGTCGCCACAGCGGACTATCGCTCTCCACCTCTGTCTGTCGGTGGTGTCCTCTGCAGAGGCTCCAATCACCTTCATGTTCTCGTTGACCGAGTCAGAGAAACGTCTCTTCGATTTTCCACGCTTCCTCTTTCCTGGTGGTTCCATTCCCATCACCCGCTTTCCCACATACTCCTCATCCCTATGCATCACGTGTCCAAACCACTTTAACCTAGACTCTCTCAACTTCTCCCCCAGTCTGACCACCCCCAGTGTCTCCCGTACTGTCTCATTTCGGACTCTATCCATCCTTGTTTTTCCGATGGAGAACCGCAACATCTACGTCACACAAGATACCTGTCACCTTTCGCCAAGCATTCCACCCTGCCTGCACCCTCTTCCGCACCTCTCTTCTGCAGTCCCCGCTATTTTCCAGCGTCCATCCCAGGTAGTTAAACTCTTCCACTTGGTTGATCTCACTTCCTTCCATGAGTATCTTCGTTTGACTCTCTCTATCATTTAGACACAGCAACTCCGTCTTTGGCCTCCTTATTCTTGATATAATAATCAACAAGATGGTTTAAATAACTCACTTCAATTAAGCCTTCCATATGATCTTACAAGCAATCCCACAGCAAATCATGTTATGTTTGATTTAATTTTTTTCTCAGAAGAGTTTAGAGTTTATGTTTTTTGTAATAAAGCAGGCCTTAGAACTTAAATGTGTATCATAAACCATACATATTTATTAAATTTATCTAACTATATTAGATTCTGTGGCTAAATACCATAAATGTAGTATTAAATTGTCTGAAAATCAGAGAATCAAAGTTGCTAAAGCTTTTGTTAAAAAGGCTTCTATTACATTAAGATTAACAAATAATGAAGTATCGGTATCAGATTAATTAAGTACTAAAACACAAATAAATAGAATTAAAAAGGCTAAAAATGCTTCAAAAGGTATAGAGTTAAAAATTTAAAAAAACACAAATCCACCATATCGTTGAAAAGGGATAGTTACTTTTTTTAGTTATATGTCACACAGTACTAAATTACTACCAACAGTAACAAAAATTGCATCAACAATAGTTCCTGCTCTTACAACTGGTGCTGTTCAAGTAATTCGATCTTTTGGTGTTGATAAATAGTTTGGAAAAAGATCAAAACAGACAGATGGTTACTTAATTTCACAATAATAATCAATCAATGGATTTTAGGTACTGGTACGAAAAGTAAAAAAAAGAGAACTCAAAGGAAAACATAAAAAAAGTTCTGTACTGGTTTTAGATAAAACTCACATTTTCGAGACGTTCCTCTGCTCGAAACTATCTTTTAAAACTAATAAAACCAAAATTTATTGCTAAAGCATTCAGTAATATTGATATACTAAATTAGAATAAATATTTACAAATACTTAAATTTAATGGAGTTTTTTGTTGATGATAGCAACAAATCTGGAACTCATTGGGTTGGTTTGTAAATTAAATCTGATGTAATGTTTAATTTTGATAGCTTTGGTTTACAACCACCTTATACTATTGTTGATTTAAAAAATAAATCAAGTGTTAACTGCATCTACAATTCCAGTCCTACAATTACGGTGACTCCATTCATATATAATTGGTCTCTTGAGAACTCGCTTTGAAGAGAAAAAGAGGACTCCAACTTGGCGCGAGAACTCCCTGTTAACCTCGCATGAGAAATTCCAGGCACATAACACTGTTTGTAAAGGACAAAGAAGAGGTCGACTACATAACAGCTAATCTTACAGAGGAGGAACGATTGTCAAGACTGAAAAAACACAAAGAACATACACTAATTCACTTAAGTGACAGGATTGAGAGAAGTGTCAATTACCAAATCAGAGATGGCTTTCTCGCATACTCGCACATAGCTTGCTGATGCACAATATCTAGGACCTAAATTTGACCCTATAACTCTTCACAAACTATCCTATCTGTGGAGTCAGGAAGAGAGCAGCGTGCACTTCCCATGATAGTAGATTGTTAGTCCTCACATCCATCAAGATGCTTCCCAAAGAACACACTCGGAGTATGGATGTAGCTGCCACCACCTAACACAAGTTAATCCACCAATTGGTCGGTAAAAACCGAAAACGATGGGGGGGCAAACATTTACGTGGTGATATTGGGCGAGATATGCTATGTTTCTAAGAATACACTAGAACCGCTAGTAGAATATCTTCAGAGTAGAGCAGTGATCACCGTTTTATGTTGTGACCCAAGGTAACTACTATTTAAGGGTGACAAAAGAGCAACACAAGAGGAAAAACGTTTTGACTGCATCGCCAATGATAAAACTGGCAAAAGTAGGGAAAGAGAAAGTTTTATGAGTTCCCAAAATCTCAATACTAATTAAGCTGCAAACTCAATATTGGGTTCAGCCTGGAATAATTGAGCTGGAAGCAGAATCACCTGATGAGATGCTGCAATAATTTTCCATAAATATTTAGATTGACGTTTAATAAAAGCAAGGAATATTCCTCTGATAGCTGTAGTTTTGAGAAAATTTTCATGAAAGTCTTCTAAGCTGTAGCTTTGATAACCGACTTCAGGCGGCTCATGAAATTCTTGAACCTCAAAAGATTTTTTCAGGTTTCTTTTGAGATTTGAAGACCTTCTGAGAGATGAATGACTGGCAACTAATTGCAACTATAAGTAAGTAACTATATTTTGCTAACTTGTATTATTTAGCTCTGGTCTCCAGCATTTAATTTACAATCATCAGTATTTCTGTCGTATTTGGCTTTGGATTTACAATCATTAAGAGGAGGAGGCGAGACTTAGTGGAATGATAAATCAGAACATATTTGTCTACTTCATTTGTCATCACGATAACGCTTCTATGGGAGGGAGAGCAACAATATGTCGGATAGTTAAAAAAAAAGTGCAGACCGTGAATATGGAAAATTCAATGAAACTAGCGCAGAGATATTTGAGTATTGGAGTTGTTGATCCACAAGGCACAAAAAGTGTTTGATTTGTCAAGCAACTCTCTACGTTTTTAAGAAATGAAACATGCATTGACATCACATCTAGGTTTATAGCCAAATCAACAACAGATTTCCACCAGGCTCCGAAGATTGCTGGACACTCGCTAAGAATATGAAACCGTACTCAGATACTGAGATAGTAAAGACACACGTGTTAGGTGTGATGAAGGCACTCATACAAGATAATGCAAAGGAAATGATGCAGATTATAAAGAGCATTGCACTGTTAAATGACATTCCATTGAGATGTCAAAAATCAACAGAAGATGTTTTTGAAATACTCTAAAATAATTAATCTATATTAGGTCTGAAAATCTCTCTTCGTTTTTACCTATTGGAAGTTCAATGAAACAACAATTAGGCTTGCACTTCAATTGGATTGTATTTTATATTTCATATTGGTTGGGAATATTAAAATACCACAAAATATTCATCACGTTTTCTTTCTATTATTGTAACCATTATTGTCTCAAAGCTGGGTACTGTTTATACATTATTACACAAAAGTAGTGCAGTTGAAAACAAATTTTTAGACCAAATAATGATATCATCAGTGATGTTTTTAAGTTTGAAACATGGATTTAGTTTTTCACAGAATTGTCAATATTTGCATCTATGCTTCGACTAATTTTTTTAAATATTTGAATAATTGTACCAGCAACAGAAATTATACATGAACAGATTTGGGCCAGAGCTACTTGGCTTAGTACGACACATTTCCTAACCTTGCAGTGTATGAATGAATTAAAGCAATAATGTCTTTTGCACGGTCTTTTATCAAGTTAAAATTAAGTAATGGGAAGGTAGACGATAATATTACAAATTGTTTTTAGAATTCCATGGTTACTATACCAAAGACATACTGTGACATGGAGAAAATTTTGTTTTGCTTTTGTTTGCCTAAATATAAGTGCAATGGAGCTTTTCATGAAGACTCCCTTGGCGTGCAAACTATGCAGGGAGGACAACAGGTGTGGATGTCTACGAGGGAGTTAGGTTGGTACGTGTTGGACATTATGGGGCTTGACATAACAAAACTAACATCAGTTGCCACAGGTGGTGCTCCTAGTGTCCAACAGATATTTTTAAAGAGGATGAAACCTGAATTTTCAAATATTCTGAATTGTCACTGCATTATACAACACAGTGTCCTTTGTACTAAACTTGGTGATCAGTACAAGAAATGAGTAACTGTCATTGTAAAATCGGTCAATTAGCTCCGTACAACGTCATTTCTACGTCAACGTCAAAAAAATGGTTTTTAAAAACGATTATTACTCATTTTGATGATATGCTGCTCCATAACAAGGTAATTTTGGCTCAATAAAGGTACGGTACGTGCAAGGTTTTGCACAGGCATAAGGAGTTAAAACAATTTCTTTAATTAGACTCTTCAGCGAAGGCAGGTGAACTCATTTAGTTCCTGCTTACCCTGAACAAACGCAAACAGTTGCATTCCTGAAGGGTATTATGAAGCTTCTGAATCTACCTTATCTCAGTCTGCAAGACAGAAATCACATCATCTGTCGAAATCTGAAATCTGAAATAACCACCTTCAGAATGAAAGTTACAATGTACATTAGTGATACAGGACAGGTGATATTTTCGCACAGTCAAAGCCTTCAAGGAAACATTCTTAGGTGAGATCACTAGCCATGAAATGAGGACAAGAGAGTTGGTGATTTTAAGCTCAAAAAAGACATAGTTCCAGGCATTCCCAACTCGTCATCAACCCAGCACCCAGTCGTCTTTGCAAACAAAGTGCATTGAGTGTTCAATGATGTTGATATTATTGTCATCGAAACCCAAATGATTGACATAAAGGAGGATACCGCTGTTTTGTACCTTGTTAGTGCGGACCTGTTAGTGTAGACTAGACAGGGATCTAGTTGTTTCGGGAAGTGGGGCCATACCTATGTTGTGTTTCTTTCTTTAATGCTGGAAGCCATATTTCTGGAAAGGTGTAGGATATACTGTTGTTGTGATTGCAGCACTCCAGGGAATGAATTGTTTCTTTTATTTTTCTTGTTGTTGTGTTGATTTCCTTGTCTTTCATCCTTTAGTTTTCCCAGTCAAAGGTGTGATCTTGTGTCCAGCAGTATTCGGCTACTCCATGATTCTTGGTGTCACCTTTCAGAACAGTTATCTTGTGTTCTTTTTCTCTTTGACCAAAGGAACGCTTTGATTCATTAATTTAGAAGGCAGGACAGTCCTTACATTGTAGTCTGTAAACTACGTTGTTCCTCTCTTCAAGTGGGACTGGATCCTTTGGTTTTGAGAGGATCTTCCTTAAGGTGGATGTAGTTAAGAAGGAGGATTTAATATTGTGTTGTCAGAGAGTTCGTCTTTGGTGCTCACTGAAATTCTTCATGTAAGGCAAACTAATACGTTTCGGCCGATCTTTGTCTTCATGATTAGGTCAAGTGGTTCTGTGTAATGCTCTCACATCCTTAGCGTGATATCCATTGGATAAAGAGAACCCTTTGAAGGTGTCTTTCTTCTTTTATGAGGTTATATGGGTTAAAAATAATGCTTCTTGCTCTTCCAAACAGAGTGTTGATGACAATATTACGAGTTAAGACTGGATAGTGTGATGCATTATTGACGTACTGGACAGTGTGGATTGTGACTCATGGCATGATAAAGCTCTTACATATATAAAGAAGAATGTTACGATATCTTTGGGTTTATCTGGTCCTGTTACGTTTTGGGAAGGTCTCATACGGTACCCTTAAATGAAGAATGTTGATATTCGGGAACTTTCTATGTTTTGGAGCACGTATAGATGTAAGTCAGGATCTTCTGGTACGAGCCTGATCAAGAAGAAAAACTGAATTCGTTTGACTGATTCACATCTGAACTGAGTAATGATAATCAGAGATATAATTACTAATAATAATATAATTACTGATAACTCCGCCCTGTACTCATTTGACAAAAGAAACATTCTGTCATAAGAGTCATTAAAGTGTCAAAGCTTTCATGAAAGTAAGACTGATTAAATGTGTCATTTGCACCAATGATTACTCTGTATCTTTTCACTGAAACCTTTTATTGTAAATACTAAACTGCTTGGAAACACTTCAAACTAGTAAATGAAGTTTACGACAGTTCTTCTGAACTTACAGCATAGAGATTAAATATATGAACATTAAATAAGGCTTGTTAATACATAATCTAACTGCACACTTGCGTAATCATCCCATTAGTTTAGGCAGGTAAACATAAGATCTGAAGTTTTACAGTAATAGAAACTCCATGTAAAGCAAAATCTAAAGCCAAAAACTTAGGGCCTTGCTAAAAATGTCCATATACTTTTCTGGCTCGCCATTGGATAAACTTAAGAATCCCTGTTGTATTGTTTTTAAGAGAGTAAAAACAGAATGTTCTAATTCTTTTATTTTTACTCTTTCGTATGATTTACGAATGGTTTATTAGCAGTTATAAAAAGAGATTCCATACTTTCATACTAGGAAAGTTCGTTGCCAGTCTATCGTTTATAGAAATCGGAAGTTGTCTCAATATGTTCGCAGGACGGTTTGACGAGATATGAACATACTGCAGGTGGTCGTTTAGATTTTTATATGGTCTGAAAGTGCTTGTGGTCAAAAGTAGCATTTAACCCTTATATATATATATATATATATATATATATAATCTCACACAAATAAAAAACTGGGGAAAGCATTTCCAAGAGGTTCTTACCTTACCTAGTCGGACGTTTGTGTGTGAAACCACCCGATTACACGTTGCTCTCATATCTTCCTGTTGGCTGCTTTACGTTGCATTGCCATTTTACCCATTCCAGTGATTTTGTACATTTTCTTGACATAGGTAATAATGGCAGGAATAATTAAATTCAATTTTTATAAACTGTGTGTGTACGCTTCCTTTTACCACCTGAAGCAGCTTTCAAACTTTTGTTACATAAGAGGGTCTTAGTGTCACTTGTAGATGGGAAAGAAAAAGAGATTTCACATAAAGTGAAAAGAGCCTAGAAGAATGATTACTTGTGACCTCACAACTCCTGCTACTCTTGCAGCCGATTCAGTACTTAATTTATTGAATTTTACCTTGAATTTAAAACCCCTAGTGGTGAAGAGAGGTACACTTTAATAAATTGGAAATTTATAATTCCCAACTATTATTCAACCATGTTACCTAATGAAACACCTTATTTTGATTTTTCATTGAATTGACAATCAACAAAAGAAGTGACACCCACCTAAGACTAAAACTCGAATGGCTAAGAAAAGAGGAGAAGGGGTTACATTTGAAGCTAAAAGATTTCGCCTTGGTCTAATTGAACAGTCACGGTCTACCTTTATCTCCAGGTTAGTAGGGTGTTCACTGGTCACGTCTTTCTGGTTTGTTGAGTGTATGGATGTAGAACTTTTAAAATATGACACACACGTCATTAGTTCATATACTTGCAATCACGAATTGCATAAAAACTTCCAAATCTGGTCTTACACAATACTAGTCAATGATTGAAGAAAATTGTGAATACCTGACAGAAATTCAAAGAATGGATGTTGATATCGCTGCACTGAAAGAAGCTAGACGTCCTGAAATCGGAAGGTTGAAGTTTGAGAATTAGACGATTTTTGCCAAAGTAAAAAGCTAAGTCAGAAAGAAAATGAGGAAGATATAATTTTTCTTTCAAAAATTCTCTTTCATATAAACGCACCTACATTAGTAAATATCCATAGGCATTTCAAAGTTTTTATCAGTAAAACAATTATACTTATAACTATACTTATAACTGCTGTCACTTCAACTCCAGGAGCAAAGCATCAAGTGTTTACATTTCATTAACATTTTGTGAATTCTATTTTCTTCTCTTCTCTGTGACGCCAACTTACTTGTAGGGCAAGAAGAATAGTGTTGGGTCATTCTGTCTGGGTCATCAGGGTATTGGCACAATGAATTAAAATACTTGAATGCTGTAGGAAACATAATGTTATCAAAAGTATTTATGTCACAACCAGATATGTTCAAGTGAAAGCTCAAAATTTTCCTGGTGACCTCCTATATCAAAGCACAAGTACTAAATTTATCCTATCTTTTCTATAACATCTTCCTTTAAAATTATCCTACTAGCTCGTAATCAGCACAATGCTAAAATGTGGCACTAATCATTAATTATTTTACACAAGAACAGCGTGAAGCTACAGAAGGTAGACAAGAGTAAAACATAAACAATGCATCGTATCTAAATCTACAATGCACCACACTGTGAGGAAAAGCAAAAGAGCTAAGAAAATCCACTGCATCTGAAAACATATTAAACTTGCCAAAAGATATGAAAACATCTTGTTAACTACAACTTTATACAACCTATTTTGAAGTACCAGACTTATTATCGATCAGTACTGCAGGGGAAAACAAAAAGTAGGCAAGGCTCATTTGCGATTCAAGGATATCTGAAAAATGTTATAACAGGCATTTGCATCAATGGAAATCCTTCGAAGATTCTGATACTTATGACAATTATTACAATAGAAGGAAGTGATAACATAGGGCATACAGTAAGCTAAGCCATCAAGAAATCACATAAAATATAAAAATCTACCAGGACAAAATAGAACAGCCCCAGGGATGCAGTACCAACAAAACTGGTACAATAAAGGCTCAGAACTAGAGTCTTAAAAGATGGTACGGCTCTAATAACCTCCTTTTCAATTAATCTTTTGTTCTTGGTCACAATATTTTAATGAAATTAACTACAAAATGAGGGAATGTGCTTTGGTAAAGCAACATAGCAACTTAGTGTGTTTATTTGTGGTCTATAAAAAAAATACAGGAGTCAGGAAAAAACTAAACAGGTCATGTATTGGAGTTCGTGAAAATGGTTTAAGAATATATGTATTTTCAACTTCTTGTGATTTTGAAAATTTTCTATGTTCGACCAATCCATTTCGTTTGACATTTCACTAAAGATCATTCAATAAAATTAAGGATTTGGGCTATTTCATTGTGGTCCAAACCAAGACTTATTTCTCCATGATGCTAACCATTAAATCATTCTCGAACTCTACATTGAGTTGGATATGACATAGCCACAAGACACCAGCGTAGGAGAATAGTATAACTTAATTGATAAACATTGAGTGTGACTTCTTGGACAAGCAATCGAAACATGTTTCTATTTGTGTTAAGGTGGTAATTATAATTTCGCAAGGTTATGATTTTTTCGCCTTCTTTTTTTTCTATTTTATGCTATCCTGGAGAAAAATCGATTTTTAAACCTTTTAATTTAATGCTCACTATTAAGCCTTCCTTGATAAATTACTTCCCAGCTTTTTTAATTGTCTATACTGCAAGAAGAAGAAAAAGTCTGTTGCTCTATGTTGTTGTATTTAGCAATCTGTGTTTGCAAGGAAATTGAAGAATTCTGATTCAATGGATGTAGGAGTGGTGAATTGTATGAACCTTATTTTCAGATATAAGTGGATTAATGATATTTATCAAATCTGTTGGTCAAGAATGTGTTTTTTCATCCTGTTTACATCGATGTCACTATCTATTATGTGAAAAACAGGAAACATATTTATGACACGCTGCATTGTTGCATCAGTTGATGGTGTTTCTGTGTATCTCTGTCACCTGTAAAGGGTTGAATGTGGTCCTTGAAGCGGCAAGAATTAAATGGCAAATACCTTTGAGGTTTTTTCTGGGAATATGGATGAACAAAAGAAAAAAGTGCCTTGAAAATTCTGAACTATATGGACTCAGAAGAAGCCATAAATGTAAGAGCTTTATCATGTCATGAGTCGTAAGCTTTTTCCGAGCTGCGTTTCGAGAGATACTTTTCCCATCGTCAGGCTGTCAGTGTGGGAAGTATCCCTCGAAATGTGCTCGAAAAAAGCTTAAGACTCATGACATGATAAAGCTCTTACATCTATAAAAGAGTACCTATTACATTTTAAAAAGAACTGAAGGCTTTAATCGTTCTAATTGACCCTTAAATTTCTGTAATTGCAAAGCAACAAAGAGAATATGTTAGTACTATTGATAGTAGAAGTATGTTTTGGATTTTCCTTACAAAGTACAAATGACAAACATATTTTGCAATTTCTATGACTGTCCGAGTAATCTCGTGTCGTATCTCAGCAATTAGTTTCATTCCAGGCAAGGCCGGTCGTCGACTTGTGTTCTTGAGCTGTGTCTCTTGGAGGCACACAATGTCATAGTCTTTGATAGATTGTCCAGGCAGGTCTGCCTTCACGTCTGTATATCCTTTAATATTAAAGGAGGCGACAGCCAGTGCCTATTCTGAAAAGAACCCGTGTTTTTGACTCTGGTGTGAAGGCATGTTGATTGTATGTCGCGGGTAGCGTTGATATAGCGTTGATATAGCGTTGATATAGCGTTGATTGTCGATTGTTGCGAGTCTGGCAGAAATTGGCCAACTGAGGGTTGGATTCTCAGCATTTTCCGGGATGCGCTACGTGGTGGCTTTCTGCTTGCATCCCTGTCCGAGTAATGAAAAACATAGAAGATTTTATCTGTTAAGAAATTAAAATTTTACTAATTGACTACTTACCAGAAAAATCATATCACTATCATAATTAAATTTTTTGTTATTGGAGCATCACTCTATTTATCAGCGTACATCTACTGAAAAGAAAAAATGTAAAACGTTCATGACATAGACAAATGAGTTGTAAAATAATTCTAATGCTGGGATTTGGTAAAACAAGCAGGCAGCTGATCAGGCATATCAATTTTTTCTTATGACATCGTTATTTCATATCTTTATTCACATGTTTACTGTTTAAAAATTTAAATCTAAAATCGTCGTTTCAGAAATTCTCACCATGCTTTTATATTCGTTTTAATCAATTTACAATTATTTGAAACTAAAAAAGTTTATTCTTCTAGTTTTACATAACAGTAATGTTGTGAAAGAAGAGAAGACCTGGTGATGAAATGACGCAATTGTGATATGCTTATACACTTGCCTGCCTCTTTTATCCGAATTTAAAGAAAGGAATAATATTATAACTAATGTTAGTATGTCACGAATGCTTAAGTTTTTTACTTTTAAATAACAGTGATCTTATGGCTGAGTGAAGGGGGAAAGGATAACAAAAATTTTTAATAATAAGGTAAACATGTGCCTGGCTCTGTTATCGATTTTCAACATTTACATTAGACATAGATGTACGACAGTCATTATGAAAATCAATTACGACAAGGCGTAACTGAATGGTTGTTTTCATAACAGCATACTCGTGGCGCTTAATTAAGGTGTAATGAACAATTGTGTTACCTTAAAGGACTTCAGCTGTGATAAGAAAAGTTTTAGTGTCACTGTCAAGGAATGGCACATCGGAACAACTGTCACAATGCATCATCAATATGGCATTTGCTGTTCTATAATTAAACCATAGCTGCAAGTAAAAGGTGTTTTTTCTGCAATCAATAAAATCAAAGATTTCCAAAAAATTCCAATAATATAAGTGGGATTTTTGGGCTGTAGATCATCAATTATAAACCAAACTATAGACATTCTGTTGATAATCTATTTGTGTAATATTAAAATATATATTATGAATATGTCTTCCAAAGATTAAGTTATAGTCTTTTGTAATGCCTTGGATCTAAGTGGATCAAAATTATGTTCCATAATTTAAAAGGACATCTTCCTTACAAAAAGATAAATTTTATCTTTATCTTTAAGGGATTTTGGTTAAAAATCATTGGAGGTTTTAAGAAGTACCTGAATGAATGTATCACTTTAGTTCACGTAATGTCCCACTTAGAACGGACCTTATTTCTTTTGCCGTCGTCTGGTTTAGAAGACTCACTTTGTATTTTTTGGTTCTCTTGCAATAACTGGTCCTTGAATTTATACTTATTGCTCCCTCGTATTCATCCTGCATCGGGAATGCTAAAATCTTCGAACAAAGTAGCAGCCCAAGTCATAAGTATACAATGACTAGTAGGAAATTGCAATATTATTACCCTAACGCCAACAATATTGGCGGAAATCATATCAAACAGAGCAGCATGTCATATGGTGCCAAAGACTTTCAATATTTTAAGTTATGACGCAATCCTTTTGTGACTTACACCTAATTTTAATAAAGATCAGGGGGACGGCATTAAAGAAAAGCTTCCAAAGACAATGAAAACTAAAAAGTGACCAAAAGTCTCAAGATACTGAGAAAACAGGGCTGGTAAAGTTCTTGCTGTTAAGCAAGAGGGAGCTGATAGGATCAGATGATATAACTCAATATGTAATAATCAGAACAACATTAAATGTACTATGGCAAGCTATAATTCAAAAGTCGGCAAAGCAAAGTTTCAATAACTTATCTAACTAAAGAAAAAATATCCGGAACAAGCTCCATATAACTTCTAAACTCTTGTACTAAAATAAACAAGCCTAAGGGTTATCTTAACAACAAACGTTTGACATAAGGTAATTGCATTTTTAACCTGATGTGAGCGATGGAAAATTTCAGGAAGAAATGCATTGAATCATTTAAGACATAAAAGACAAGAATAGAAAATTGATTACACTACAGTAGATGTGACGAAAGCCATATTTTTTAATAAACTCTTAAAGCAATTTGTATGAAACATTATTCCAGAAAAGAATTCTCACAGAAAGAGATGTCAAGTTATTCTTCTGAACAATTGTAAATACACTCTATGTTCTAAACTAAAAAGGAAAATACAGCTTTACAACAACACTGGATTGAAATGACAATATGGTCAATACTAATCTGAACCCATGTTAAAAATTTGGCTGCAGTGCCAAGTGAGTTTTTTTGAACAGCAGACCTGTCAATTTTTTCCTAAATTGGAAACTATATAATGAAAAGACACATCTACAACTACATAAACAGAAATCTAAGGCAGCCACAAAATTATTTTGAGTGTACATGGATGGAAAATCAATAATTTTTGTAAGATCATCAGTTACAGAACCCATAGAAAACTTTTCTAGGCAGTTTGATGAAAATTACATTACCAGCTTTGATGAGGAGCATTAAGTTTTCAAGATATAAGATATTGCAATAACTTTGTATTTTCTGTCAACAGCATCACCTACAGCCTCAAAATAGAACAAGTGTCAGAGAAAAGAGAACTATATAAGAGATATAGATAGCAATATTCTTAAAGGAGGGAGATAAAAATACGCATATACCTTGCAACACAAGACTTTCCATCAGATACTCGAATTAATGGAATATTAGTACTTTCAGAGACCACATTCCATTGGAGATAAATGGGAGAAACACTATGAAATTAAAAAAGTGGTTCTGGACCGTAAGAACAGTATTGCTTACATAAATGTCAAGATTTGTCTCACAATGTAAAAGAACATGTAAATAAATTGAAGGAAAAGGGGATTTGACAAAAGGAAAGTTTGGGAGAAGACCTTCAGCAATTTGGTAGAATGCAAAAAGAACTTTAGTATCCGGATTTAAAATAATCTGGTTTAGCAACATTAGATACGATTGAGATAGTTTATACAATAAAATAGATTGATCAGTTAGACAGGTCCTCAATTTTCTTTAATGGAACCAAGTAACGAATAACTGCAAAAATCTCTTCTTCAATTTTTGGCATGGCAGCTGGCAAGAAAAACAGATCACTGTCAACAGCAAGATATAGCAATAAAGACACAAAACAATGCACATATATAACATTGCAATTTTCGTGCTTTGATATGTCTTTTTAAGAGAGAAGCCACTTCAGGAGTTTCTTTATAACTCCATCAGGTTGGACTGCCTTAATCCCTTAATTTTAAGTAGAGCTATTAGTTTATACTTTGTAAATATCTTCTACATAACTCAGAACGCCAAAGCTATGAATAAACTTTGGCTTGAGTACAAATTGCTATTCTAATTGTTACTCAGGGTCTAAATGTTTGACAATATTTTTTGAGAAAATGTATTATTTCAGCATTTTTTTTCATTGTCTGTACTCAAAGACACCAAATATGCTCTTATGAAGAATTAATCTACTTTAGAATAAATGTTCCATTTATATTATATTTTGGAAATTTTTAACCCCTTTGCTCTGATTTTGCCCTTTAGTTTATTAGATTTTGGCTTTTAGTAGCAAAATAATATCCAGTACATGATAATAAACTTTAAGTATTCCATGGGGATGTTTAGGTGATTTATCTTCACTTTATCTAGTCTAGTTTTGTTGTTTTATTTCCAAGCTACTAAGAGACTAGGACATATATTTACCAGTTTGTTAAATAAAACGTTGACTTCTCAGTTTCTTTTTTCAGTTTCGATTCTTATTCCAGCTCTTTCTAAATTGGCCATAAATTTCCAGCTGCCAAATTTTTTTATTAATCAAAAGTAGTAAATTCTATTACCAGTCAAATTAATTACGAATTTTTGTAACTTGAATGAGCAAAGATATCTTTGGTATCAATTACATATAATTGTCACGTCTTAAGTGATTGAACATAGATACTACTTAAGAAAGAATTTATTCTCAGCTGGAGTAAATTATTACCAAGAATATTTTTTTAAGATGTTTTCTAAATTTTTTGCGTCCTAATTTTACCAATTTTTCACATCAACTAATTTTCGTGCTATTTTTACAAGGACTTTTGCTTGTGTTTCCTGTCCTAAAGAAGTTTATCTGACAAACAATAATTTCTGTGTGTGTTCCATGAAGTGTATACACCTGTAATGTTACATGTTACATCATACCTGTCTGGAAGTCCCAGGCATTTTCCATTTTCCAGTTTTGTTTTACTTCTTAAAGGTCTAGTCACTTTTGTTGAAGAATGATGGTATATATTGGTTGATTTATAAAGAAGCTATGCTTACTATTGATAGCTGGAGGAAGCTTTTATTGTAACGTAACATCAGCTCACTGTCCAACACCTTTTATTTTTTCCTTGAGGCTTATTTACAAACAAATCCTTTTCTTCATTGTGCAACAACTAGATTAGAGAAATATTGTTTTTTACACTCCAGTTCATATTTTCTTTCAACTTTTGCAAGAAGCTCTACCTCTTATTATCTGAACACGAGACAAAAGGAAAAACATTTGTCTGTTTTAGATAGTGTTAAGCCTTTTTTTTCTTTAACTAATTAAAACTGATATCTTTGTTTTTTCCCCACCTATGAACTTCCCATTATTTTTGGATCGATGGCTCCCCTGCAGTTTCAGCTCTGAATTTAATTGTTTGACGAATGTGGACATAATGCTATGAAATAAGTATAAATAAATATAATATTTATATGTTTAAAATACGTACAAAGTCATATATGTATAAAAAAGTATATGTTTATATTTAATACTTGCTACTACTTGAAACATGCAATTATACAAATTAGAGAAAATTATTTGTTACGGGAGTAGACGAAAGTGTACACTAGCGGCCTGAACGTTAAAGACGTTGATATCGATGAAGTGAAAAGTGGAAGGTCCTTGTTGGAATTGCAGGTCGTGTGTGGTGTGTTGAGGTTTAAGATAAAGATTAACTCAAAGGTCTTCTTTCTACTCTTGAAAAACCAAAAATTTAGTTCATATTATGTTTATTGTTTTAAGGTTTTACTTTTAAATAATTTTAATTTGATTTATGTATAATATTCAAACTACTGTTTAACATTTTGATAATTGGTGAAACGTTGGAAATTAAGTTGCTGCAATTTGCTCATTGTGACTTGAAATGTAAGGATATAACATGATGGCTTTAAAATTTTCATTAGTCAGAAGATGATCTAGCACTTTCTGCAACCGGTAGGGAAAAAAAAAGAGAGAAGGGTTTAGGAGACGATAGTTTGAAGTAAAACAGAATACAAACACAAAGCAATGGCTTACTCAAAAAATCCAAAACGTCATTGCATCGAAAGTTACTGAACGAAAGCAGCAGGTCCCCAAAGAAATACTGGAATAAAATAAAATATAATCTCCCTACAAAAGCATCTATTGTAAAAATAACGACTTTCAATTGCTGGATAGCAAATTCAGTGATTGGCTTTTCTCTGTAATCTCTTNCAGATTTGAAAAGGGTAGATTGGAAAAATGTATATTCTACTGATGACTTCAACCAAGTTGTGTCGAAATGTAAGGATATAACATGATGGCTTTAAAATTTCCATTAGTCAGAAGATGATCTAGCACTTTCTGCAACCGGTAGGGAAAAAAAGAGAGAAGGGTTTAGGAGACGATAGTTTGAAGTAAAACAGAATACAAACACAAAGCAATGGCTTACTCAAAAAATCCAAAACGTCATTGCATCGAAAGTTACTGAACGAAAGCAGCAGGTCCCCAAAGAAATACTGGAATAAAATAAAATATAATCTCCCTACAAAAGCATCTATTGTAAAAATAACGACTTTCAATTGCTGGATAGCAAATTCAGTGATTGGCTTTTCTCTGTAATCTCTTTATTGTAAAAGAAATTTAACCTTTCAAAACCTTTGGAAAAATTCCTCCAAACCCAATCAATGCATGGAAGAGATATATGGAAATTTCAATTTGTATTAGTGATCTTCGTCAGGAAACAACTTAAACTTTAGAATAGTCAAAGCCTAAAAATCTTACTCATACTTACTGAATAGGTCCAACCGACGCTACTGCACCTCAGTGAGGCACATGATAAACTAATTTTTGCGCACTAACAATTTATCAACCATATGAATAAAGGCACATCATGTATTTATTCAAACGTTTGGAACAGCCGATGTCACAAAAAATTATCATCCAATAAAAATACCACCAGCAATATCTAAGCTAATGGAAAAAGCTGTTTATAAAGAGTTGTGTACAATAAGATGAAAGAATAAACTACTTTTGAACTCAAGATGCAGCTTCCTTAAAACGAGGTCAACAGATACTGCAGTAATTCTTTGTTGTGACTGAAACATAGGGCTGTTAGTCACTGATGCCAAGCAGAAGATCTTTTAGATGACATTGGCTGGGATCACTGGTTTTGTGAAGACCACTGTTGCTGAATAATGTGGCCACTGTGCAATTTTCCAGTGGATGCTTGTCCGGTCGAAAGCAGGACCTTCTGCCCGTCATCAAGGGACTGCTGTAATATCTATAAAAAAGAATGTTATCAAAATCGCCACATGGAATGTAAAAACGCTTTACGTGGCTTGTCAACTGGAAAACCTGAAAGAGGAGACGAAGGTGCTGGTCATTGACATCATTGGAGTATACGAAACAAGATGGACTGAAAATGGAAGATTCAATTTAGATGACACTATCATGCTATCTATACTTCGGAGGGGAAACCCACACATACGGTGTTGGAATAGTCATGATAAAAGAATTTGCCAAATTAATCATTGGTTGCTAGGCGATATCCGACAGAGTAATGGTAATAAAATTCAAAGGATGTTTTACAAACTGAAATTGTTGTGACCTATGCACCTACATCTACTTCACCAAAGCAGGATCTGGAAACATTTTATCATCATCTTAACAAAGCAATTTCAGTTTGCAAAACATCTTAAATGAAGATGGTATTAGGAAATTTCAATGCGAAAGTAGGGGAAGGAAGACAAAGTCAAATTGTGGGACCTCATGGACTGGGTATCAGAAACGAACACGGCGACACGATGGTGGAATGGTGTGGAGAAACAGAACTAAACGTGACGAATACCTGGTTCAAACAACAAAAGCGTCGTTTTTACACATGGACAAGCCCAGATGGACAAATTAAAAATCAGATTGATTACATTCTTGTTAATCAATGATTCAGAATTTCTGTCAAATCCTGCAAGACATATCCAGGTGCAGATTGCAACAGTGATCATAATTTAGTTGTGAGAAACATAATCTGTAAAATGAGAAAACCGGAGAAGCCAAAGCCAAATCCAATTTTAGACCTAAGTATTCTAAAACACGACGCAGCAATAGAGACCCTTTATGCAATTGAGGTCAACAATCACTTTCAACAACTCGCCAATGAAGAAAATACAGCTGAAGACGACTGGACACAGATGAAGAAGGTTTTAGATACTACTAAGAAAATGCTACCCCTTACGCCACGTGATAAAAAGCAGAAATAGTTAAATGACACTATATTATAACTTATGAGGAAACGAAGATCTGTCAAAAACAACAAGGCTGAAGACTACAAAATTCTAAACTGGAAGATAAAAAATGAACGTAGACGAGCTAAAAAAATGGATTGAAAAAGAGTCCAATAAACCCGAAGATCTTGAGGAAAAGGATATACAACGAATGTACCATCAAATCAAGAGAATTTCAAGGACAAGACCTAGACCAGCAAAAGATGCTTTGAAAACCAAGCATGGAGACGTAATTATGGAAGAACAAGACATCCTGGATTGGTGGGCAGAGAACATTGGAGATTTATTTGACAACACAGCTGAAATGCTAAACTTCAATCTGAACGAGGAACTGTTAGATAACACAGTATTTGAATCCGACGTAGAGACAGCATTGAAAGAAATGAGAGCTGGAAAATCACCACCGAGTGACAACATTTTTGCTGAACTTCTGCTTGCATGCAAGAAATTGAGTATCAAAAAATTGTGCATTTTTGCAAATAAGATTTATGATATCGGCGTTATACTAAGACAGATAAAAGAATCAGTGTTTATCCGTCTTCGAAAGAAAGGTGACTTACTGGAGTGTGATAATTATCGGCTTATTAGTCTCATAAGGCAAATCACAAAAATTTCCAGAGAATTAGTATGCGAAGAACAAGAAACAAACTGTTACCCGAAATCAGCGAAGAACAATTTGGTTTAAAAAGGACTGCGGCACAAGAAATGCTATATTTTTGCTTAGAATACTCGGAGAGAGAGCAATCGAGATGCAGAAGGATATAGTTTTAGCTTTTTTAGACTAGAAAAAGACATTTGACAATGTGAAACACGAAATCCTCATGAATAACCTGAAGAATATAGGAATCGATAAAAAAAGACCTTCAGCTACTCAACAACCTCTACCAGGAATAAATGGCAGCTATTTCAATAAATGAAAAACTCAGTCAATGGCCCCAGATTAACAGCGGAGTGTTCTGTGTGTTCTCTCGCCAGATCTGTTTTCACTCTGTAAAGAAAACATCATGCGGAGGAAAGCGACATCACAGTGCATCAAGATCAACGGTTCACCAATTAATAACATTCGAAATGCTGATGACACAGTGCTTTAGCTAAAATCTCCCAATATCTACAGACGCTTCTAAGCTCGTCACAGCAGGAAAGCAAGGGAAGAGTTTTGACGATCAACAAAAAGAAAACGGTTATGTTTCTGAGTAAAAAGTCTGACAACCCTCTAAGTAACATCTTCCTTGACGACAAAAGCTAGAACAGACGAACTAGTTTAAATATTTGGGCAGCCTTATAACATAAGATTGCAGGTGTGATAAAGAAATCAGGAGACGAATTGTTCTTCCCAGGAAAGCTTTCACGTAAAAGAAAAGCATTCTTACAGATAAAAAGTTCAACATCAAGTTACTCATAAGATTGCTGAAATGTTTTGTGTGGTCAACCTTGCTCTATGCCTGTGAAAGCTGGACTATAAGTTCAAGCTGCAAAAAGAAGATGGAAGCTATGGAAATGTGGTGCTACCGAAAACTGGAACGAATATCCTGGGTTAAAAGAATTGCGAACGATCCGGTACTAGATTTGGTAGATATGAAAAGAAGCTTGATTTTTACCATGAGAAGCAGAGAGTTAAATTTCGTCGGACATGTGCACAGGAAAGGAGGTCTTGAAAAACTAGTGCTGGAAGCGAAAAGCAATGGCAAAAGATTAAGAGGAAGGCAAAGGTTAAACTTTATGGAGGGGCTGGCGCTTGCTGCTGGCTGTCGTGCGGTGGATGTTTTACGACGGGCGGGGGACCGGTCTGGTTTCAGAGACATGGTAGCCAATGTCAGCTCCTGACAGGGCACACAGAAGAGTAAAGGCTTCACCTTAAAAGAAGCAATTGAATTGGGTATAATATTGTCACAAAGTACAAGATATAAGGACTAGTGTTGCAGCTCTGTCAAATTAGTCACAAGGAGTAATCTCCAAGTGGTGATGTTTTTGTTAAATGGCTTCATTCCACAAAAGGCAGGAGACACTAAGTCTAGGCACAAGCTTACTTTCTTATTTGTTTCTTTCAACCAGTAAAAAGATTTTCGAATTTTGAGAATAGTTGATTTTGTATAATGGAATTCTGTGCAGCTTACAATGACAGATGAAACTTCATCATAACAGAAAGTTACGAAATATATAAACCACTGAAAGTACAAAACGTATATGATAAGAATCTTATCTTTTTGTTCCTCATTTAATCTTCATCCCTAGGGTCTGGGTCTGATAAGAATATCGCTGTCAGATAAAGGCTTAATTTTTTATATGATGATTCATCTTTTGTTATTTTTCAGCATTTAGGTCAATAATATGGTTATCACGATTAAAACAGCAAATATATTTTTACTGTCCTGTCTGACTACATGCTGTAGTGAATAAACATTAGTCTGTGAGTCAGTTTGTAGCTTTGTTCAGCTTTGAAGACAAACTGGCTAAACGTGTACAAGGGGATGAACAGGGCCTGATCTCCAGTTTCAGGTTGGAGCCACAGGAATTTTTGCCTCCATTAGTGATCTAAATATTTTCTATAAATTTATCATAACGGCGTGACCTTCGATCAGCTGGAAATATTTTGGGTCAGGAAGAAATATAACAAACATTCAGATACAGTTTTGTAAAAGATGACATGGCTTAACATATAGGTTCAAAAGAGTACGTTTAAACAATAGAAATACAAACCAAGATAAGAAGACCACTATTTAATTCCAACACCTTTTTCAGTTGCTTTATTCACTTAAAAATTTCTTTTTAAGTGAATAAAGAGGCTCAAACCTTCTGTTTTATTTAATCCAGACGAAAGAAACATGGAGTTTCGTAACACTTAAAAAAAGGGTATTCCGATGACCAATGTTTGAACAACAAGCATTATGTTTCATTGGTTAATACATTATATCATTTTATCGATGATCTTTATGTTTTATTTAGTATACATATAAGACCTTCTGTTTCACATATATACTGAAAAGATGGAAAAGTGGGTTTTAATAATTGAAATTAGTGTTAACAGCTGTGATGTAGTATACTAACCACTTTACAAGAATGCTTCTTCTGAATTGACCGAATGCATCCTATCATTGGTTTTACTTTTTAATGCATAGTTTGATTGATCCCTCTAAGTACCGTTTCCTGACAGTAAAATTAAATTCATTTCGAATAGTCTTGCTTTTGTTTTTGTCAGTTCAGATGAACAACCAATTTCAAACAACATCACAGTCATGAACCTCTAAGCATTAACGTTAACTAACGGTTAGTATGCATTAACGGTTGGTAAACTAAACGTTAATGCATGGAGATTTTCATAAGCTGTTGAGGTGTGTCAATAATCAAACAATTAACATGATGAGAGATGCTTGTTTCATATTTAAGTGTACCACATGTTATGAAAAATGAGTTTATTATCCCCCAAAACATATTCTGTTTGACACCAAAGCTCACAAGGAATAAATTTTATATGGGGAAAGGATAAGCCCGTTAAACGTCTATAGTTGGGGGATGAAGATTGAGATTCACGAGATCTTATAAAATGATCTAAAACGTTTTAACTAATTTGGGTCGCGTATTACCACTTGTGAAAAAACGAAATATGAAATAGTTTACTATAAATCTGACATTCTGTTTAGTCAATTCAATCATTAACCAGAGAAATGCAATCTAAGCTATTCTTTTGGATGAAAATGTCAGGAAAATGAAAATGAGAAACCCTGTATCACCGTCTGGTAGCTACAGTTGAAAATGACAGTGATAAAATATTTTTTACAAGTAGTTAATTGTCTTTCAGGAAAAAAATAAATTTTCATACCATTTTCTGTGTATTTTGAAATAAAAATAATTAGCATTTGCTGTAAGTTTGCTCCATCTAATACAATTTATTATTTTGTCATGCAATCAAATTTCGACAACCTTTATACTGAAAATATGAACGTCTGTTTAAGCTGACCCTAGCAGAATATGGCTTAATGAATCCGATGCACATTTTTCAAACTGAAGAAATGTACAATTTCATAATATTAATTTCTTCTCTTGTTTTCCACTCGATAGAGAGTAGTAACTTGCCAGAAAACTTAAGTTTGTTGCCTGTACTCGACAAGAACACACTAAAGGAGTCCCTAAAAGTAATTTTAGTTGCTATTGATTTTTCTTCGTCTTTGGTATTCCTATGTTTGTATTTTTCCATGAGTACGTTAACGGAGACACAAAACTGTCTAAATTATTTTCTATGGAATAGTATAATGATTTTTATTTTTCTGGTACTATTTTTCACTATTTAAAATTAGTCTTCTGTATGCTTTGTATGGCCTATTATACTGCTTCAATTTTTTTCTTTTATTTGTGAACCACTTGCCAAAGTACCCAACATCCCCCTCACAGCCTGTACAACCACTGTTTAGGCTACCACAAAATTGTGAAAGTCGTCTAATATTAGACCTCCGATACTGTATGTACCACAGGCCTCCAATCCTCAATATTATGAGCTTACTCTCCTGAGAATCCTTTCACTTTCTATGTTCTCCACCATAGTTCTGAATTAACTCACATACCTTGTGTTGATAAAAATTCATGAAGGCTCAGATAGATGTCAAGTTTATTCTTCGTAAAAAATGCCTGGGATTCAGTTGAGTCTCACTGTAGACAAGAAAAGAAACCCATTTGCATAATGAAAAGTTCTGCAGAGAATGCATCCTGTAATGACCCCTAGTTTCTTTGCATGCTTTTTTCCTGCTTTGCTATTGACAAAAAGATCTTTTTTATGTTAAATACGTGCTTCAGTAGCCCTTCTCTCTTTGTTGGCATGTGACCCTTGTCTAGAAACAGTTTTTTGAGATTGTGTGTTGGTTGGATGAGTGGGCACATTGATCATATTTTCCTGAAGCCAGAACGAATCTGACAAAGAAACATAATAAATTTTATAGTGTTTAAAGAAATTTTGTCCAGTAGGGATTCTTAATTGACAGGGTGTAAAAAACTGTTCCTTCAGATATCATTCAACGATTCATCCATTTATAATCTGGTAATAATCCAATTACACCAGGTAGATTTTTCCACTTTTTTGTATAAGCTGTTGTATGGTTTAACATATTATAAGTATTTTAATATCATACATCACATATTCTCTTCGGATTGTATAGCACATTTTTCATTTCTTGAGCTTTGTTTATTCATGTGAAACCTATTTGTTAATACGATTATTGAATCGCTTGGAATATAGGACACCCAGCAATTCCGGACAAACAAAAATAGAAANAAAACTGTTCCTTCAGATATCATTCAACGATTCATCCATTTATAATCTGGTAATAATCCAATTACACCAGGTAGATTTTTCCACTTTTTTGTATAAGCTGTTGTATGGTTTAACATATTATAAGTTTTTTAATATCATACATCACATATTCTCTTCAGATTGTATAGCACATTTTTCATTTCTTGAGCTTTGTTTCTTCATGTGAAACCTATTTGTTAATACGATTATTGAATCGCTTGGAATATAGGACACCCAGCAATTCCGGACAAACAAAAATAGAAATGGATCACAGCATTGCAATACAGAAACAGAAAAATCAAGAGAAACACTAAGGAAAAATCTTTATTAAGAGCAGTTTGCAAGGTAGTATGGAAAGCTGAGAGACAAAAAATGTAATCCAATAATTCTTTATCTAATTTCGTTCTGGTGAACATGAAGAAAACGATTAACTTCTTGGAGGTTTGTTGCTTTTTTTCCCGTTGAGTCCACGTCTGATTTGTTATCCTTGATGGGTCATGCGTTTGGTACATTAAATAGAAAAGCAGGCCGAGCTTACTCCTCTCAACTGCAAGTTAAAAATGCAAGGTTCTTTATATTTGAATACATTTGAAGTCTATTTTTATTATTATTAAAGAAAAACATATTCTACATAAAAAATACAATGTTCATCTGTGTATTGTGTTTATTTATTTGGTTAGCAACTTTATTTATCTCAAGGCAAATTGTGCCTAAATGATTTTGCCACCTCTTGAAGTCTAGGCTAAATTTTTTTTTTAAAAAGTCCTGTATAATTTTTACTATGGAAATGCTTTTTGTTTTGTTTATAAGTCTAAGAGATTGGGAATATGAGCATTGGTAAACAGAACTAAAAATTGTTTTGGAATGCAATTCATTGTTATGCAATAAACATCGACCTATTCAAATCAGAATCAACAATTGTTTCTTTTCCTCTACGCAGCTTACTTATTTTCAATTGAAACCTTGACATATGCTAAAGGCTTTTCTCATCAGACTTAATTTTGTAACACGACAACAAATGTATATGTTAAAAGCCGAACTTTGAAAGTCCTTTTTAAAAGTTATTTTTTTAAAAAAAGAATTACAAGTATTTAATTCTTCTAATTCATCAATACTTAAAGATAAGTAATTCAAATAAACTTCTTCCATCCTAATTAGGGAAGCAACTGAAAAATTAGCAGCACCTCTTACCTTCCCAATTAATCTCCATTTTACATACAGCACTTTTCCGACATCAGCAAAGGTGGCTCCAATCTTAAAACTTGCCAAAAAATTCCCTTTAACAACTATTTCCTTTTTTTCCTTTCATATATCTTATTAAAATATGTCATAAAATTTGCATCTAATCAATACACGGACTTTTAAGAAACAAATAAGCTATTAACTTCTACTGAATTTTACTTCATTTGCACTCATTCTACACAATACATAATAACTACTCTGATCAATAACATTCCTTTAAACATAGATCAAAAACAGTATACTGATGCTTTTATAAGGATTCACAAAAAGTATTTGACACACTTAATAACTAATTAATGTTATATAAATCACCTTTCTAAGAATTTAATGGCACAAGACTAAAATAGATAGCAGACTATTTTTTTGTTAGAGAATATAATGTCAACTTTAATAGACCTCTATCTAAAGCCTGAAACATTATCCGTTGTTCTTTTTACAAGGATCTACTTTAGATCCTTTAAATTTTATCATTTCACCTATCAAATTTTATCAAGATCATCCTTTAAAATATTTTCTAGATCTGAAATGCTCTATCTCAAATGCAGAAATCAATTCAGATACTAAAGGGTAGCAGGTAAGTCAAGAATTCATTTGTTGTTTTATTAATTTGAATTGTCATATGTGTGTCGTTTTTTAAATACTTGTACAGATATTTTTTTAAATATTACTTTTGCTTTCAATAGCTCTGAAAATTATGTTTGTCAGCAGTTATTTTTCAGTAATATTTGAGACTCCATTGGGTGTCATTCGCTGGATTTTTTATATTCTGTGATTACAATCAAAAGACCATTAATGAAGCTATATCCTGTAAATCCGTACTTAACATCAACAAAAAGAACTAGGTACAACAAATGTCCACCATTACATTCTTAATAAGGCTTTCAGAAATCTTCCTTATGACATAAAAACAATTTACAGCTCAATATTTTCCAGGTTTCTTATAGGTCACCGATATTTTTGAAGAAGGGGACAACATTAGGAATTTCTTAGAAATATGGAAAGGAAGAACCAGATAGGCAAAGGATAGAAAATGTGGACAGTAAGAAATGTATTTCAGCAGCACACACCTCCAAGATAACTAACGCCATCCAACTGAAGCTAGAATCTAGACCAAGGTCTAAATTGTTCACGCCTACCAATAATCATTGGGGCCAGCTTTGGATTTACTATGGCAAAGTCTAAAACCTTATATGTAGAGGACAAAGAAAGCAGAATATCATATGTGAATATCATATCAAATGTGGAGGGCCCAAAATACTGTTGTTAATATTCCAGAAATCTTGACTTCCAATTTTTTTGATAAAAATAAATACATAAACTAGCTCATCAAAGCAAATAGCATAAGCAAATTTTCCTATTTATATTCATTAATACCCTGTTTGAAAGAAACCTGAGATTTAACCAACTTGAACAAAGACAGATCATAGCAAATTCTATTAAGAAATTGACGAGATCCATCTCTACTAGCCTGATCAAATTTGAAAGATTTATGATTATATAACTGGTCAAAAAGGTACGAAACAGTTGGATTAATCTCTCTACAGTGGTAAAAATTTGATTAAGAAATTATAAAGTAGGTAAAGATGAAATTGTACACTTAGAAACAGAAGTCAAAAGAAATTTAAAAGAGAAGGTTAATTTGAGTCTGAAGCAGAAAATGCTTGACAAAATCAATAACGAAAGCCAAGTAACACAACTTAGTACTATATAGCCACTTGTAATTAGTTGCCAATCATTCGGTGTTTAGAAGCGGGCCATGTTTTCATCTCAAAAAATATTAAAGCTGAGAACTTAAAAAGTATATTTGAGATTTAATCATTTTGACGGCCAGACGTGACCTGAGGTCAGAAATATATGTAAACTGCTCTACACTTCAGATATCGGAAGTACGGTCTAAACTAGATCCTTATTGTTGAACATTCTATTTCAATAGTGTATATGAGACTGAGGTCTCCACAAAATGGTGACAAAATAGGATGATTGTGAAAATAATGTTGAAGGAGAAAACAAGAAAATCCAAATCAATGTATACATATTTGACATGTAAAAACATAGGGTATCTTCTTTAGGGCCGAGAGAAAAGCTTTAGAGGTCACCAAAAGCTTGACACATCTTTTTCTGACAAACATTAAAACACAAAGATGAAAATATGTTCTTATTAAAGCAAAAAATATATACAATGTACTATGAAAAGAAATGGGTTTAAATTGAAAAAAGTATGCAATTTAAAAAAAGTCTAACTAGCACTAAAAGCAATGCATTGAGATAGCTATTTGTAGGAATTATCTCTTTTTCTCATCCGTTTTACTTTCTTCAGATATGCTTTCATCAGCAAAGACAGTACCATTCCTATGTATAACACCTATCAACCGCCTACGGGCTTTGCACAGTTCATTTATGCCTGTAAGCTAAGATGGCATAAACGAGTCTGCATCACAAAATCCTGATTTCATGTCGATACAATATTTTAGCTTCGCTGACCTACAACAACAGAGGCATCAGACACTGATTGAATACCCTAAGCTCAGTATAAACTTCTATTTCATAGTTTCATAGTAGCTAACAGGTACTGCAACTTGTCAATGAGTAAGCTGGAAATAGTTGTGATAAAAGGTGAATTCATTGTCCTACATCGAAACTGAACAATCGGATACAGTTTTATATTACCTTTCAGAACTAAAACACAGATTATTAAATATATAACCTATATTCAGGTAATGGATGTTCACTCCACAAAAATATATAAATCTGACGGAATGTCATACACCTGAAGTTGGTATGCCAGCTTGGCTTTTCTACTGCCCTGTATGTCTTCTCTCTTTGTTTTATATAGTCGATGAAACACTGCAATGATTAACCTGAATAAAATAAATACGTTTTTTTCCATCCTGCAGTCAAAGTTTAATATCGTGCAAATGTCTTTAGACTTAAAGGTGTAATTAAAATTTTCTAACCCAAAGAGCCTATTTATGACCTTCCGAATCCAAGGTTTCTATTTCTTTTTTTACGCACTATGTAAGTAATTCAAGCAATTGGATGTCAAGAGAACGTTTAAAAAGCTCGATGTATTGCAACTACTATTTTATAACTTTCATTTACTATGTTGGAGATAATATTGACTACAAATTAGGGAAATTAACCTTTGGCCTTTGTCAAAGATTAATTTTCCTATTTTGTTGAAGTGGCTTAAGTGAATATTACATGAGCAATAACAGGTAACCCAGAAAATAGGGTTGTTATCCAGTGACAACGTATCCAGTATTAAAAACATTAATCCGATTAAGGCTATAATCATCAGAAGAGCAAGAAGAAGAAGAAAATATAACGACGTGAAAGAGTTGTAGGGGTTACAGAAAGCTCAAAAACCGTCAGATTGAAAACGACGCTGGGTGTGGTTTAGAATATTCAGGTAGAAGGTGGGACCACCTGGCTAGATGAGGAAAGAATATTCAATACTGGATCGGATTAAAGATTTTCAAAGATGTAGAATACCTCTTTGTCTAAGGTACATTTTGTGCCCACTAGAAAAAGCCAAATTTCAAGGAAGCTATCCTTGAAAGAGCTAATTAGTAATTAATAATATATAGTAAAGAAATTCTGATCAGCTACTATAACACAACACCATATTTATGTCTGTTTTAATTCAACCTATCAAATAAATGTTTTCTAGAAGAGATTCTAGACTATTTTCATTGAATAGCAGTTGTGGTACTGCAGAGTGTTTGGTAACATAGACAATAAACCTCACCTAAAATTTTCTGTTCCTTCTTGTTATTTCAAAACATAAAAGTAGCTGGAAATGTACCAATGTTGATTGAGATCTCTTTTTATCAACTAACCGACGTAGTTGACGTCAGTGACATCACCAATCTAGGTTGTTTTCGTTATTACCAAGGACATGCTCTGATAAAATTTATCCTTTGGTTCTAAATCACCTCGTGCTATTTCGCCTTACACAATCCTTACATCTTCTTGCTGTTATTAATCAGCATGAAGAAACAGTCTTTTTGTGACCGATGCTTTTTTCTCTCAAACAGTTCTACGGAGGGTTCTCTTATTTTTAACTTGTAATTTATCGTCGGAAAATAAATAAACATATTGTTATCATTTAAAGTAATCGACCAAGTTTGACTTTTCAATAGTCAAAGACTAAAACTAAACATTTTTAAAACCTAGGCAAAAAAATTGAGAACTGAATACGTTCTAGCAAAGAAGTAAAGACAAAGGAATTGTGAGTTCTTCTATAAGAGTAGCCAAGTATCGCCTTTATATGAAGTAATTCATTCTAATTCACTACTAAATATGACTCTTAATTTGAAACACTTAATCTGCTAATAAATTAATAAAACTTCAAACTGTTATATGACTTAATACCTGGCTTTAAATTTGACTTAAGAGGTTACATTGACCTCTTATTAGAAAACATTTGAAAAAGTTTTAGTACTCAAAAACAGAGCTTATGTAGGAAAATGGATCGTGATCAAAGCTTCCTACAAATCTGGCTTATCTGGCTGAAATAGCTAAAAAACATTAAAGACAAAGAAATCGTGTTAGGTTTAGGTATTAGATAATTGATAATAAACTTCGTAACAGGGTAATGAATACTGAACTATGTAGAGGATTATGTGTCTCATTTCCAAACAAGAAGGAAAGGTTTTTCTTGCTTCGATGTAAAACTATCATAAAGGTTTTCTCTTTTACTAGCCTCTGTATTTTGGCCATTAAGCTATAACATATCGGACCATCTCTTTAGTAGGTTATGAATTACTGAGTAGTGGCAAGGCTCAGTTGTTATTAGCATATTGTTGTCATGGTGGCGTGCAACTACACGATAGTAAATATATTGGTTAGCATTGCAATCATTCGCTGTATGAAAGCATTTTGTACTTCTTTACTCGACAAGTATAGAATGTCAAAACATTTTCATCTATCTAATTAATTATTATTTACAGTGAAAAAGTGATCGAAAGATCATTATTTAACAGTAAAAATTACTGGAGATTCATAATTTTGGGGCGTTGAAATTCATCTTGACAATGTCCCAACCAATTTCAAAGCACTAAAAAATTTGTCTTTGAGAAAGCTAAGGTGTACATCCAAATATATCTTGACAACGTTTCCTGTTCAAAGGTCAGATAGAATATCTTCATTGGAAATAGTGGTTAAATTTCACCAGTTGCGCCACTTACATCTACGTCTGTTTTTCTTTTACCAAGAACTGTTTTACTGCTGGTTTTTTTACTGTTAATTGCACTTTCAATGTTCTCAAATCTCATCAAATTTCAGTTTTGAGTTACATTTTATAGACCTGCCAATAATTCCTACTGAGTACTTATCCGATTGACTAAGTAAGAGCAAAACTTATTAACTTCATATCTGAAAATCATTCACGTATTTAAAACTGATTTCAAAAGCTGACTCACATAAATAATAATGCTCACCTAGCAAGAAAACATGCCAATTACAGTTCAAAAATGTAATGTAACACAGGGTGACCGTTTACCACTACCAAGCTAAAACTAACAACATTAAGTTATTATTTTCATTTGGTTTTAAGTCTATTCCTAATTCTATCCCAAGCCTTAAAAAATTTATAATGCATTTGTTACGCATTTTGTCTTCCCTCGGCATGTTTGCTTTGACCACATGTGGCAAGTTCTTTTAATTATATATATATATATATATGTATATATATATATTTAATCTAAAAAATTAATTGATTAATATTAATGAATTATAGGTAAAATCAAATTTTGAACAAAGAGTTCCTTAGATTAAGCAAAATAGTAATACATTGTCTCCTTGTTATAAATTCTCAACATACCTAGTTAAAATGTTGTAATAACCGAGAGTGGTTGTGAAGATAAGCTCACACAAATTATAAACTGCTTCCAGTGTCGTGTTTTGTCAACCCATTCTGGCAAATAAGTCTAGCCCTTGCTATACACTTACGTCTAGGCCTTTAAGCCAGGTAGAACTGTTACTATTGACAGAAAAAGGGAAGAAAGATAACCACTGATATCTTAAAACAAGTTGTTTTCACTATATGGAGTTTGTCAGCCTGAGCAAGAAGCTCATCCAAGAGAAGATAGACTCTCGTCTCACATTCACCTACAGAGAGGGTCATAGAAAAGCGGTTTTGAAATTATTAACCTTGTCTATTGCTAAGTCTAGTCTTCCTTGGCTATTGAATTAAATATGAGGCAAGAACGAATCCAGCTTGTCGGGTTTGAGAATAGTCTTGTTTCCTGTCCAGATATTCGGATAGTAGTTATTGACTATCGGGATCTATCTTGTATCGTGAAATTCCTGTGACGAGGATTTCTTAAGGTAAAGGTGCTAGATTAGCAGTTAACTAGTTTTAGCAGAGCCTGGTGGCAGTAAGAGAGAAAGACCAGCACAGATGACGCTTCATCAACACTTACACAATATTGGCCTTAATGCAGTACTTTGTTAAACATGGGTCTAAGGATACTTTTTCCTTTTAAAACAATTTGGATCCCGTAGCTAGTTATGATGCCTTCTCTATTCCTTAGAATGTCTGTTTCATCCTCGGAAATTCCCTGCACCACATGCATGGCCTTGCCGTGTAGATAAACTCGTTTATCTTAGATCGAAAAACTTGCTTTAAAAGACCAAGATCAAACTTGCGTATGTCCCCGGCTCTCATTTTACACTCTACCATCTATCTCTCCTTTATTTATCGTTTTCCTTTTCTACAGGCTTTTTTTTATTCAGTTCTATATCTGATAAAAGTGACAGGGCTTTTGTGCAGCATCACTTAGACAACGTTTATGGTTACTGGTTTTACGAGAAAGGATATTCAGAATTGCACACAGTAGAGAAGGCGCATTTGCGAGAATAAATTCTGATAGGATAACTTTGTAAAAAATTAGAAGGACAAAAAGAAAATCACTTTAATTCCAAATCAAAACCTTTGTTAGATAAATTATATTTCGAAAGTCAACCGATGAAAAAATGGAAGAGAGGATTCCTTGCATTGTACTATTTTTTCTCAGAAGATATTACTTTAACCTGATAAAAAAATTGCTAAATCTGGATTTAATTTTTTTATACATAATAAATACAATTTTTAATAATATGAAAATACGAAGAGATTTCGGTATTGCACAGAGGTATGCAGACTGGGACTCCAAATCAACACTGCTGTTATTTGCAATAACAACACCTCATATTTTCCGCTAGAGTTTGCCTTGGGTCTAGAATAGCGTAACTAGTGAACATTGATTGCAGACTTTTCATAAATTAACAGTACTACTAATACTATGTTCTCAATACTAAGGAAATATAAAGCACATCAAGTTTTCATAACATTCAATAGCTAAGTAGGAAGAAGTATCTAATAGAGTTTCATTTACAAAAGGAAAATCTCATTGGTTTTTTTAGGAATGTTTGTCTATTGCCTTTAACAAATGTCAATAGTTAATGTTTGCTATCCTCTCTCTCTCTCTTCCACTGGCTTGAATCCCATTTAGATGGGGTCGCCGGTGCGGATTTGCATTCGCCATTCCCTCCTGTCTTGCGTGTCCTCTTCAGTCGCACCAATCTCTTTCAGATCGTCCCGGATGTTGTCACACCAACACCTTTTCGGTCTTCCCCGTTTCCTCTTTCCAACCACTAGACTGTCCATCCGTTTGCCAATATAACTGTCTTCCCTTCGGCACAAGTGACCCAACCAATGCAGTCTCGCTTCCCTTAACTTTTTGCCCAACTCTGTTACCCCCAACCTTGATCTAATCATCTCGTTTCTGATACAGTCCAATCTNCTCTCTCTCTCTCTTCCACTGGCTTGAATCCCATTTAGATGGGGTCGCCGGTGCGGATTTGCATTCGCCATTCCCTCCTGTCTTGCGTGTCCTCTTCAGTCGCACCAATCTCTTTCAGATCGTCCCGGATGTTGTCACACCAACGCCTTTTCGGTCTTCCCCGTTTCCTCTTTCCAACCACTAGACTGTCCATCCGTTTGCCAATATAACTGTCTTCCCTTCGGCACAAGTGACCCAACCAATGCAGTCTCGCTTCCCTTAACTTTTTGCCCAACTCTGTTACCCCCAACCTTGATCTAATCACCTCGTTTCTGATACAGTCCAATCTTGTCACTCCCAAAGAGAATCGCAGCATCTTGATTTCTGCCACCTCCATCTTCCTTTCCTGGGTCTTCGTCATAGCCACCGCTTCCATCCCATAGAGCAATGCTGGTCGGTCGTACTATCGTTTTTATGTTTTTTTATGTTTTTTTATGTCTGCTATCCTAGTCTTCTTTAATTATTATCTGTTGCTGTTTTCTTTTATATTTTTTCTTTATTCAAAGCATTAAAACCTTGCATTTTTTCAAATAAATTGCTCATAATAGGGTTCGTGGACCACCAAAAGTTTTGGAGCTGCAAGATAAACAACATTGATGAGTCCGGTACTCAAATGGAAGGTCAAGCTTCACGATACTTGTACCTAGGAACCTTGAACCGATCAAAATGATAGAAATCAAGATACTAAAAAAAAATTCCAGAAAGTAATAGTTTGAATAAAGAAACTCATCGCACTTAGAAACCTCGAAAGAGAATGGTTGAATTTCATTGAAGATTGAGTAATCCGATGGACAGTATTTGGGGGTTGTACCAGATTTGAAAGCTTCTGGTAAGTAACCTATATCGGATACAATTGTTTTTGTAATTCCTGTTTTGCTGGACCCTCAGCAGAGTTATGATAAAGACAAGCTTTCGGGGAGCGTCAGTGAAATGGAAATAAACAAGAATCTCAAAAATGTTATAAATATTTTGTGAGGATAGGCTTTTTTTAGCACTACAAACATCTTCCTATTTGTATTTATCCAACCCATCATTTCATGAAAATAGTCCCTTATCATAACCTTTAATGATTTTAAAAGCTACCTATTTACTATTAAATATCATTTATAACCTTAGAAATGTTCAAGAGAAACTTCTTTTATTACATTAAAACCAATATGATGATGATGCTCAGAGTATTTAAAAATAATGTAACATTAAATATTCTGTTTTAGAAACCAATTTATTTGATTTAAAAACAATTATTTATATGGTTTTCATGTCTTCTAATAATTTTTAAATAACTACAATGTTAACAGAAACAATATTGTCCTGATAGCTACATTGCTGATAACTATATTTTGAGTGTTTTCCTTTATCATATAACTAAAATGATTTTTTAATGTAAGATTAAATATTGTCTTAACTTAACTTCAATTTTCTGTCTTTTCTTTGAAGTTCCTTAAACGTAGTGCCTAAATGGCTTGTATGGCTCTTAATAACCAAAAAAAATACAAAAGAAAATACGTAGTTAATTACTAGCTCATTTTTTACTTAAGGTACTTGACACGTTGTGTTACAATCTATCAATTAATAAAAATAAGAGTAAACAAAAACCATAAAAACTATGCTTTAGCACAGTAAACGGTGATGGAAGTAGGTACTGTAAACGTATAAAAATGACAAAAACGCAATCTTTTCAATTGTTTATACAGAAACAAAATTTTTGCCTGTTTACTCTTGCAACATTAATAGGAACATTGGACATTGCCATTAAAGTGGTTCAATAAAATAGGAAATCTTCAAAGAACAATTTTCTTTATAAAAGCAATTTTACCTAAACTTTAATGTCAGTCGACTCCGTCTGTTAAAAGATACAGTTCAGCTGCATATTATGTGAATGTCAGCCATTGTAAAGTTTGATTCCCTATCTTAACACTAACCTGTCGATATTTGGGTGCTTTCCCATTTTTCTCCCACCAGTTCACTTAGATAACTTTTCCCCCACCATTCATTCATATATTAATCGTTTTCACGAGATAACTGTAAGTTTTATTACAGGGAAAAGAAAAACAAGATAACTCTCGATTTTTAGCAACTCTGTTCAAGCTGGTGGGATGTGCGTTACAATGTCTTGAAATGTGGTGTCAAATAAATTATTCTTTCTATTTCTTTGACACCACATCCACTCACATAAATAACTGTCAAGCATGGTACGATGTGTTCCGTGCTGTCTTTCATTCCGTATTTTGGCGTTCTGTCACGAGTTCTCAACATTTCGAGTATGCGCAATTGTTATGGGATCGACAAAGTTAAACGTTTGATTAACTGTTAGATGGGCGTATCCCATCGCTTGTATGCCACCATAAGCAGCCCATAAATCTGAAATAATAGTGGTTCCAGGACGAATAGACCCTTCAATTACGGGGAGCAGAGTAGCAGCGCTTCCGTCTGGAACCGAATACATGGAGTACACTTAAAGCCTTGTCGTGTACGATTTCTGAAAGTTGCAACATATTTAAAGCCATGTCTGAACGACAACACTAACTTGTTAACTGATTAAATTATAGTTTATGACTTGTACGACCATATTTATATGGTTTTCATAAAACAAGAGCGTGAAAATTATTTATACTGTCTAAAGAATTAAGATTAGCACAGCCGACCGCACAAAGCAGTTCAGCTGAGTGTCTTTTTTATTGTTAGGAAAAAAATAATTTTAATTGGTGGTAGGTGTTTTTATTGTATGTATATATCACGTCCATTGTGTATTACATGGCATGAAAAATGTTTCTGCTTGTTCAGTAACGGTGCCAATTCTCTGCAAAATTCTATACATTCTCCATTTCTCTGGTGGTGTCATTGTCACCAGAATCGTCATTATCACATTTTTCAAGCTTTGTGATTCGCTTTAATCAACCATCCATTTCCGTAATAATTTTGTTATGTTTCTTTTAGTATGTATTTTTATTTAGTATATATTAGTATATGTTTCATCCTATATTCCTTACATCAAACCTTATCTGTTTTCTCAGAATGTTAGTTTTACAGACATTGAAATTCTCAATCAGAGTGTAGACAGGGGCTTGTCTTACAAAAGTTTGTGATAAGTCTGATGGCACTTCCGATGACAGGGTTTGAGTCTGAAGATAAAATGCTAAAGTAGCTATTTTAAGGAGATTCAAAAATTTATTTATTCGGTATTAGTAACGAATTTAAAGAGATCTCTAGAAGCTCTTCACAACATTTTTGAAGCTTTTCACTACCTTAAAACCCTGGGTTTGTCAAAAGAAGTAAACACGAAACGCTTTAGGTAATGCTTCTGGATTCTTAACAGGTCATCGTTACTCTAATTAATGAGCTTCATGTATTTAAAACAGTAGTTTTAATACCTACATTTTTACTAATATTTCACTAATAAAGTATTTAAAAATAAAACATTCTCACTAACAACTGGGTTAAAAATCAAATGACCTCAAACAACAACAACAACAACAACAATATTGGTATATAAAGAGTAAACCTCATTGACATGTTGAGTGCAGTATCTAAACTATTTTCACTCTGATAATCTTTATTGAATAGCTATTACTATAAAAAGCTTTCTTGCTGTGTGCACTTAAGCCGGTAAAACTATAAGTGAAAAAATAAGGGTGGCGCAAACACATTAAAGATTAGCCGCCAACAATAACCTGGTAAAGTAGGTAAACCAATAGCTAATTTAGTGGAGCAGCAGGCCCTGAATTTCCTTGTCATAAGATAAAATCTAATTCGGTTTAAATTATATTCTACATTTTCTTTTCTTCTTATTTAATTTATTTTCGTCTATTTTAGGAATAATGTGAGTAAGCAATGTGAAATTTACTTATATAGAATTATGTAGAATTACATAGTTTTCCTGGTTTCAATTTTTCATTCAAACTATATGTGCTATTGTAAACAGATATGCTGGTATACTTTTAGTAACGAAAACGTGATTTAAACTGTCGTAAAGTAACTTCGTTGCCCTTTACATTTCTTTAATTTCTTACTCTTTTAACCTTGGATGCAAAATAAAGAAAGACTGTACTATCATACTATTCTAGATGAAACAGACTGGGAAAGAAATGATAAGAAAGCATAGTATCATCCTTGGTTTTAATACCTGAATAACGCAATAGAATTAAACAAGGTCACTGACACAGGGGTTGAGACCAATGTAGAATGACAACGTCTTGTCAATTTAGTGGAAAAAGAAAATTACTTATGTTGATGATGGATATAAAAAGTAGGACGACATTAATTCCATTTATGTAGAACCAATTGTCAGGCTTTCCCTGAAAAATTTAGATTGAAATTTGATCCAAAGTAACAGGATTGACAGTTTGACCTCGTTTAAGCATTTGAAAATTGATAGTTTAATTTCTTTTTGTTTGTACTGATTTTTTCAATGTGAACAGTACTTGACTTTGTTTTGTACTTATATTTATCACATCAGAAATTGTATCTCTTATTGATTTAGTAGATTCAGTACACTGTCTGCATTAAATATATGTTTAATGCTAGAACTTTTGGATTGGAATATTGAAAAAAACAGTCACTGTGAGAAAATATTTGATAACATTCACTATAGAAAAGCTTTTTTAATTTGTATCCTTAAGCCATCATTCAAAACCACTCCTTCAGACATTAAAACATTATCTCAGCAATTTTAATTAATTATTGAAGGGAATCATACAGTTAGATCTCCTTTCATATCAAAAAGGATGTATGTGGTCTGACTGATCTCGTTGTAGAGCAACTTATTCCTGTGCGTTTTTATTTTATTTAACTCAGACATCCTTTATGTTGATACAGAAAAAAAACTTTAAAGTGAAGATATATTTTCAAAAAGTACTATTTTAAAATAAAGGGGTAATGTAAATTTTTCCTTTAATAGTATTCATTTGGGAAGCATTATAGGGAAAGAAATGAGCATTGGGACGTTTCTCTCTAATTTAAACTTGTTTATAACTTCTTTTGAATTTCAACTTAAGCTCGTTATCTGAGCTAAGAATAACTTAAATTAATACTTCTGCTGTCGAATCATCTATCTGTAGAAGTTTGTAAAATCTATAACAGTGTTTATTTATTAGCCTAAGAATGCAAAGAGATTATTGGACACACGAAATATATTTGTTGCATCATCATCTTCGATAGAAACAAATAAATGTGCTTGTATATATTCATGAAATTTTCCTCTATTTTGAATTTTACAGGTTGTGTCTTTAATAGTTGAAGCATGCTGAAGACGATCCCCAAGTTGGCAATCCACTCCTGAAATAAAGTCATTTGGCAAAAATAATATACTATTGTTAGACGCGGCTTTACTTTCATCATGCATCAGGAGGGAGTTGGGCTAAGTTTCAGAGTTGCATAGAATTTTATTAAATTATTAATCACATTTAAAACATGGGAATTTTTATGAACTTTTTATTATGTTTATGGACAGAAAATAGGTGGCTTCCGTTTAGAAAGGGAGTTATTCTAGATAGTCTAAATGTCAGGAATTGAGGTTGGCTATTTATAAGAATTAACAAAGTTTGAGACGAACAGGTTACAGCATGAAGCTTTTAACAATCATCAGGAAAAGGCAGCTATCCTTTATAGGACATGTGATCAGAAAGGAAGGACTGGAGGACTTGTCTTTTACAGGCAGGATATGTGGAAGAAGAGGCAGAGGATGTAGACGGATAACATTCATAAAACACCTATCATCTTGGACCAGGAAAAGTGAAATAGAGATGCTAAGGATAGCAAAGGACAGGTTTCTGTGGAGAAGCATGACTGCCAACGTTCTGGAAGGACATGGCACCTGAGGAAGGAGGAGGAGGAGGAGGAGGAGGAGGAGGAGGAGGAGGAAGAGAATGATAAAGTTTTATGCTTATATGTACATCGTGTATCCAACTTTGTTATTTTTAAATAAAAGACGAGAAAAGCAGGAGGTAAATATCTTTCTTCAGCTGATCGATTGTCAACTATTTTTAGCTTACCCCAAAAGTTTAAATAAAATGCAGGACATTTTGTACTCACGCAATATTTGATAGAAATATTCTATAGCTGATTAGGATACATCCTTTTCACTTTAAACTTCTATTGCATTGTTAAACTATTAAAAAGATGTTTGTAGATATTGTCAATCTCATTTATATTGACCCAGAATAGTGCTTAAATACTTTGAAAAACTAAATTTCTTTTAATTCTCGATCAACAGTTGTCCTTTTATCTGGGAGCACTGTCTAAATGGATAAGTGAGGCACTTTGCTCTGAACTCAAAGTCACAATTACTAAGTACAAATAACCCACCAATCGTACTGTTCCATCATTGCAAAGAACTCCATTCAAATAATAAATTTCTGAGTTAAATTAAATTTGTAATTCCCTTGGTAGACATTATTGACTACCGCCAATCAATGATTCAGAATTGAGCAAAAACAAAACATGCTTTGAATGATGAAAGCTACCACAATCAACAAATGAGAAATCAGGATAAAGTGAACGAGAAATAAAACAAGATTGATTATGATAGGCATAAAGTGTTTTTTATTTGCAGCGATGAATCAAATTGTGGATATTAAATGTTCTTTTCAAATTTCTTTATGATTTCAATTAAAGCAAAATTTGTGATATGATTAAATTATATTTCAACTTTTGTTTCTCAAGATTAATTAGTCATCATAATTTTCACATGATTTGATTAACTTGGATAAAGAGCTAAGATAACAACATTTTAAAAAAATAGAAAAAATTTGTATGGTACTCTTAAGTTCCTGGTGAAGTTCTTCCCTACCTGCCTCACTTGACCAAGCAATACTATATCAACTAATAATATCTGATGCACTGCTGATTCTCTTGAGAGAGATTTGTTCACAACACAACTGCCTGAGGTGAGCTCATCACTGCTTTGAATCAGCAGGAAATAAAGGACTCACAAAAAAAGATTGGATTAAAAAGTAATATGATGAACATCTTAGTTTTATAAAGTAATTTTACATTTAAATGTTGAATTGAATATAAAGCGCATAAATACGTAATATATTGTCAACAAAATTTGCAAGGTGCTTGTTGTTTCATCTTTTTTCTTTTTCTAAGGCTTCCTTTTTATTGTTTTAAAAGCTTAAAAGTATGCTCATACTGTATCTGGAAAGGGGATAGATGGATAAAGGGATAAAGGGATAAAAGTGTTGCTTGACCTTTGACAAGTTTACAAATAACATTTCCATGAATAAAGAAACTGAGCTAATCTTTTGAAAGTGTTGCTGAATGCAGACTGAGTTATACTTAATTAATAGCGTAATGTCGTCGTGCTTGCTAAAATGTTGCACCCCATCCTTGCAATAAAACTCTACCTTAACTAATGGAAAGTTACTACGTCCTTTTCTCTTAAGTCATTGGAATACAGAAGCAACAACTTTACCAGAGAATTCATCCTTACTGAAGGATCCAGACGTTTAGAGGAGGTATGTGGCCAGTGTGCAACCAAATAAGTAAGTCTGAAAGTTGTTATAATTTTATTTAAAACATTAAATATGCAATAGATTGATGCCTTTTATATGTAGATGCTTTCCTTTCCAATACTTATTAACAAAGTAGAGGTGAATGAGGTAACATGTTCAATCATGGTAAGTTTAAGATTAATATCAATTACAACAGCAGTGTAAAATATGGACAAGACGAATCAATGATGAAGCTTTAACTTCCAATGGCTAAAACAAAAAAAGTTTCACTTTACTAGTAATCATCTTTTCATATAATTTCCTTCGTATTTTTTTATTCCTTAATCCTTCTGTCAAAGAACTATCCACAGCTTTTCACGAATACCATATTTAAAAAGTTTTTAACATTTTCTTTATTTGTTTACTAATACTCCCAATCTTAAATCTACTATTAAGGAAACCTTAAATTAAAACAAGCTTCCATGTCCAGATTAAATCTGCTAATTCACAAATTATACTTTGTAACATAGTTTGATCATGGATTTTCTTAGTTTACCAAAAAAACATACAATAGTACTGAATCAAATCATGAAGCTAGTTTTCTCTATCTACGTAAGTACTTTTCGTCTTATCAGAGTGCAAACATAATTGTTGTAATTGTAACCTGTGGAATAATTTCATGCCTACTGTTTTCTTCTCATGAGAATCTAAAAAGCATCAAATGTTTTCTTTCTAGAAAAGGGAGACAGTCAAGGTTAAATTTGCAGTACCACATCACATTTCTTGTAAAAGGTAGATATTAATCTTTTAACAGATTTAAATCATTCGATTTTCCAAACGTAAATTATTATTGTACTACCGTTCTCCACTCTTAAT
>RDPX01000016.1:4283359-4293749 GCA_003991215.1 Morbakka virulenta
TACATACCTACATACATACATTCATACATGCATGCATACTTACATACATACATGCATGCATACATACATACATGTATACATACTTACATACATACATGCATGCATACATACATACATGTATACATACATACATACATACATGCATACATACATACATACATACATACATACATACATACATACATACATACATACAAAATACAGTGGTGGATAGATGAACACATGAATAGATAAATATTTTATAGACTGTCTCCTTGTTTACCAACAATTTACCATTTTAGCCACGGGTTCTGAAAGAACAAAACGTTCACAAGTGAAGTAAATAAAGCACCTCATGTTAATGAGGATGAGTCCAATATCTCTTTTCTAAAGATAAAATCAAGTCATGTCAATATCCTCATTGTATAATAATTCATAATGTTGTCGAAGTTCTTTGCTAGAGCTTGCTAGCTATATTACAATATTTAGCTATTATACATTTTTTACAATAATAAATTTTAATTTTCTCTTTACTGAGCAAAATTAAGTAACGCATAGTTCACATTTACATTCTTTAATTGTTTCTATTTGCGCTGTTCTTCTTCTACCTCCAGGGCAAATTAGTTCAACTGGTATTTTTTCTTTCCTTGCTGCCGAACAGCATTCACACAATGGCTTGAAAAATGGAAAAGTTGGTGTAAATTTTGTTGCTGAGCGACATGTCCCTCGACAAAATCGAACTTTCACTGCTGTCAATAAAAAAGAAGTAAAGGTAAAGTAAAGGTTAATAAAGTTGGATTTTTAAAAATATAAAAAGATTGCTTATTAGATTGTACATAACACACACCTGCTAAAATCCATGTTTTAACATTACAATGTATTGAAAATTAGTTCTTATATTCTAATACCACATCATATAAAAGAATGATTAGAAGTAATGAGTACATGTGAGTACTTTTCAGACAATATATTGCGTTTAAGTTTAATTTGTGAAAACTGATATTGAAATTTTCATCTTGATTTTTTTGTGTTTTTTTAACAGCTGCTTTTCAAGTAATGTCACTCCTACGGCTACAATGATCTTTATCCAAGGATCCATATATTCATACACTGTACATATATATACATATATATTTTTTAGGGATATGTATATGAATATATATGCATATATAAGGAAACGATTTGTATGTCTTGCTGTCCGTGGCTAATTGTGTGCTCTTTACCCATCTCAACTAGTTTTCTTACTTCTATTCTGATTTTACATAGATGGAGGTTTGTAAATGGCAGTATGGTCTCGCTGTTTACCAGAATTCCCATCAGGGAAAGACCCAGTATATCCATTTTGTTTATTATATTCTTGAAAACAAAACAATAATGTAAAAACCAATCCGCTAGAACTTAAGGCTACGGGGTAAGAATCAATAATTTATTCCCAAACATCACAAATTTATAACTCAAGAAAACAGATACAGAAAGCAGTATACAAAACTCTTTATATCCTTCTACCATTCCTATAAACAGCAATGGAAATCTTAACATATTTACAAATGTACTTTTTTCAATTCAGGACATACTAAAAAAATAGGTTTGCATTAGTGTGATTTACTTAAAGAATGACTAAGGAAAAAGTACAAAATAACTTTGGGCATATCCTGTTTGTTGCACAAACTTATTGCTTCGAATTTTTATGGTCTAAAATAGTTTCAAATTATTTGAATTCATAAGATAGCAGCAGGTGTAGGAGAGCCATAACTCAACACTACGAAAATATTATTTTGTTGAGGTATGTTAACATGATACTTTGTGTTTAAACCTGAATACAGTTTGATGGTATGAAAACCTAGGTCTTGGGTAAAACCATTTCTGTAAAACAACCACAGGATTTTGCCTAAAAATAAACAAATTATAAGGCTACAACAACAGGGAGTCTAATGGATTTACATTGCAGGCCAAAAATAATTTTATTTTGTTATAACATATAACGGACTGCATTAGGTTATTGCATTAAATTGCATTAATAAGTGATATTTTATATAGATGTTACGAAACGCAAAAGGAATTTTTTATGCCTTCTAAAACGTCAGTGAAAGGCTACTTTCTGTGAGCAAAGCTCGTACACTCTCACATTATCTCTGCTGTCCCCAAGGCAACAATGTCAATAAGACAAGTGATGCCTACTATCCATTTACACCTTGATCACCAGATAATTTTTTTCATTTGATTGGACCTTTACAATTTTCTAAATTGTGCTGCTATGTTCTCTTTTCTCCTAAAAAATGTCTAATGTGCGTCGCAACAGCTTGTAGTCGTAACCGTTTTGTATCAGCTTTCCTGACTGTAGAGAAAACTGGATTTACTATCGTTTTATGTGCTTTGATTTTTATTTTTAAGGTAGGATCTCTATTACGCCAGGCTGTTTTAAGCCTACTGGCAGCTTGATTTCCATTTCTAATCCTCTTTTTATACTCTTTATTATTACTGACATTGTTACCAAGGTTCTTAAAGTTTTATGTTACATGTTAATTTATTAATGCATGTAATGTGGTATATGTTCTTGAAAAGGTTTTAACTATCTTCAGGGGGGATTTTGTGAGTATTACTCGAATGAACTTGTTTTGGACGTGAGGTATTAAGTACCTATTATCAAAGAAACATTTAGAACATTAAGCAAAAGCATTTATCACGATATGGAAAAACTCAAAATTACAAGACTTTACGAATTAGCAAAAGGTATGTTATGAAAAAAAAGCAATTGTCATTGAAAACAAAACTTTCATAGCTGTGATTGTAGGAAAGGATTAAGTAAATAGAAAACACTACCAGTATCGACACAAGGGGCTGTGATGAAGGAAAAAAATAAGAAGGGATAAAGTGTTAGCCTATGCTCATCTGCATCATCATTACTAATGTATTCAGTTAAATTAGTTAATTAAGGACTTTTATTTTAGATGTTACTTTTGATAAAATGTGTATCGCAAGATTCCCTCAACAACATTACGAAATTTCATGATTTTTGGAATTTACTAGTACTTTCTATGAGCCAAGTTAAAAATTTTGTGCTCGACGGTGCTTCTTTTCCTTATGTGTTTAGTTCATTACTTAATTTTGATAATGTGATCCTTATGTTGTTTTTAAGTATCTTTTGGGTCTTATTTTGTTTGAATAAGTGTAGTCTTTGTTACAAAATAAAATTGTTGTAGACACTAGCCCTTACAGTAGATTAAAATCATAAGAGACTTTTAACAGACATTGTAAAATACCTTTATTAACTATAAATAAACAACCTTTGTTTCAATATCTTTATTTTGTATGATACTAGCATGAGAATATCTGCCCTGCTTGTTTACCCAATAAAAGTTAATAAAGGAAGGCCAAAGGATGGATCGTACTCCTGACTCTCTTCCTTTTCTGATTAAGCTAGATGGGCTGAATAGGACACCTATTAATTTTGACAGATTTAAAAACTGAACTTTTGGATTTTAATCAGAAGCCTATTTAAAAGCAAAATAATTTATATGTGGATAATACCTACATAGTTTTGAACGGCATGTAAAAAGGTAAAAATATTTTGTTACATAAATTTCTAAATAACAAATCAGGTATCATTTTTTAAAGAGAATAGACCCCACACAATATCTGTAGATTTGACTTCAATATATCTTTACAAAAAGTCAAATGCTGTTTAAAAGTAATCAGTTATAGGACTATGTCAATAAATTGCGACTGATACATTGCACGTGAAAAAGGAATATAGATATTATAGCTATTTGATTAACATGATACATTACACAACCCCAAGTTAATATTTATCCCTGGCCTTAAAGAGAAGTGAACCTTGTAGACTACTTATGGTGAAAGAAAAGGTAATATGGATGAAACAAATGGAAGAAAAATGTGAGAAAACACTCACAAAAAAATTTGAAAATAATTGATGATATATTGACTTTTATGGTGTTCTCTACTGAGAAACAGAGAAATATGAAATGAAATTAAGAAATAGTTACATCGAAAAGGATAGTGCATGAAGAAAGAGAAAGAATGATTTGTACTTAATATATCAGGTGATTCATTGATTAAAATCTGAAAGGTAAGTGATTGATTTATTACCTATCTAAATGATTGAAATGACGAGTGAAAGATAATACAGTGAGAAAACGTAGTAATTAATAAAAAAATAAAACTCTTGTTGCCATTGGTGCAAAACATATTAAACCTGAACATTTGCTGGAAGATAAAATTGAAAGAATTGCAAAATATAAGCAGTTATAATTTTTATTGAAGCACTAAATTTCTATTTTCATATGGGGTTTTTTATCGATTTCCATACAGGCCTTAAATTTCCCAAATAAGGATGTTTAATAACAGAAGCAACCCTTTAATTCAACGCAATTATAGGTATTTTACGTAACAAATCTTAGTCTAAAAACTTAAATGATTTTACTATCTTCTATCCTTTCTTGTTTATCTTTGAGAAATACTCTATAACATACCCTAGTGTGGTAGATAAGTGGGGGGTTCTCCGAAATCCAAAAGACCAGGGATTTGTAAGGGCCTATACTCATTATTTTTGAAAACATTTACTTCTTTTGATATTCCTGATAAACCATTACCCTAAGTTGATGTTGTAAGACTAAAATGTAGACAAAAGTAATTATTTTTAGTCAGCAGGAGCCTTTTCTTATGGCACGGGTCCCAAGACATACTCCCTTGGTTTCGGTTTCAAATGCACAACAGTAACACCACTGTTTGAAACAACAGTGATGTTTTTTGTCTGCTCAAACTTACGAATGATAACAGCATGGGATTTTTATTGAATGAAATTGTTTTCAGTTAACAAAATCATACTTTCATATGATGTAGGCAATCAAAAGTTACTTTACGTTAAAATGAAACGCTTTTCTGTGAAAGTAATTCTAAATCCAGACAAGCAGAGGATAGTTGTTAAACAAATAAACTGGTGAGATATTGGTGCCTCGTTACTTCTTATGTACAACAACTGAGTAGTGTTATATATCATTTTAATTTTATCATTATGAAATTTGTGCATTTTTCATAAGCTGTAATCAGAATGCGAAACACGTTTACGATGAAACAGGTGTGCCATTAAAGTGGCCTTCAACTGCACGAATATTAGTCTGGGTAAGTAAAATAAAAAGGTAGTTTTTAGACTATCATATTACAAATATAATAAAGTGGTTTCTTTTCGAGGTCTAGTAATTTTTTTTATTTGTGCATGAAAATTAGACTTTTTCAGTCCTTTTTTTCCCCTGTAAAATTGGAAAGCTACTTTCTAAATAGGAAAGTATATATATATATATATATATATATATATATGTACGTATGTATGCAATGTTGTAGAGAGAACAATAATCAAAGAAAAAATTTTTAAAATCTCATTAAATGACGAAAATTATCTATTTGGTAAATTTCCTTGGACTTTTTAATCTCTCCACTAGAAAATCCATTCATACATCCACAAAACTTTACCAAAAAAAATTATTTTACTTAAACAAATTCGTTGGTAGTTCCTTGGTATTTGTGTTCCAATATATATATAACCCTTTAAGCTAACGTTCCAGAAGGTAAATTTTAACAGTAATAAAAACATTGGCTACTTACTATATCTTTCGGTATGCCACAATTTTTTACAGTTTTGTTCTATATCTAATTTATTAATTACGGAGAGGCCTTCATGAAAATCAATGATGGCCATAACGTTTATCTAATAACAATTATATGTATGTGTATGTGTATGTGTATATGTATATGTATATGTATATGTATATGGATATGTATATGTATATGTATATGTATATGTATATGTATATGTATATGTATATGTATATGTATATGTATATGTATATGTATATGTATATGTATATGTATATGTATATGTATATGTATATGTATATGTATATGTATATGTATATGTATATGTATATGTTTATGTATATGTATATGTATATGTATATGTATATGTATATGTATATGTATATGTATATGTATATGTATATGTATATGTATATGTATATGTATATGTATATGTATATGTATATGTATATGTATATGTATATGTATATCTATATGTATATGTATATGTATATGTATATGTATATGTATATTTATATGTAATTTATATTACTTCTGTGTACCATTTCCCCGCATAATTACAGCATTCACCGATTTCTAATTTATGTCATAATTTTTTAAATGATAGAGTTAACTGGGTTATGTGAAAATTGCAAAGTGGTAATTTGGATATACACTTTACTTGCTAGAAAACTGATGTTTATCTAGAATGCATTATTTGTTGAATGTACTGCTAAACAATAAATAGATTTGGATCTTAAAAAATTTAGGTATTTATCATACAAAGGGAAGTGCTTAAGCAGATTAGAATATTACGCAACTTTCATTGCATTCTATGAATGAATAATTCATCCTGTTTTGTCATCGATTTATCAATCACCTTCTGTACTTTAGATAAATTACTTAAAACAATTCCATTTTTTCCACAAAAGCAAGAAAACAGAACTTAGTTGAATAGATTAACGCAAAGACAAAGGAGATTAACCAAGACGTTTATATACCTCCTTAACAACAGCATACCTTGAGGTCAATTCGTAGAAAGTTGAAGTTTTACTTCTAACAATCTCTCGATCAATTACTATTTACTTTACGTGTTATGTATGATGTAATTCCATGATAACCTTTATAGTCTTAGCTACCATATTCTTTCACTGACTTTTTCTTTCATAAGAAACAATGGTAGTAATTGTATATAATTCTTAATTGCACTTTCAGCAAGGTTAAGTTTTCCCACACTAGGTGTTTTCCTATCATCTCTCTGTAAGAAACCCATCAGTTACATCCACTTATCAGATTAAACACAGATAAGAAGGAAAATAAAAAATTGTTAGTCAGTCTTAACAGGATGTGTGCACAGTGGTGTTGTGTGGTCTGAAACAATTGTTAGGTTTAGACACGTGTCCAAAAGGACACAGATCCTGTTATTCAAACTTTACCGAATTATTTAAAGCAGTAAATACTGCACCTACCTTATTAACTGCAAAGGATTTGCGTAGGTTATTCAAAATACCTCATTTACCTTATGCAGCGTCATTAACTATTAAGACCAGTACTAATGCAAGAGACTTAAGAGATTCCAAACAACCTATAGGCACCGGCTACAGACAGAATAATAAATATTAGAGATCACAAAACTAACAGCACCAAACTGTATACTAACCAAGGCGTTTGCAACCATCTTTATCATCTGTAATATCAATAAGAGCATCGCTTGGCTGACAGGTAACACCCATTCCAGACCAAGGTGAAACATTACAGTCTATTGCTGACAGACACAGGACAAAACCAAATACTGCAAGTAATCTGGCATTCAACATTGCTGCCACTATCTTCCAATGCTCGACTGCAAGTTCTTTGTTTTCTGCAACAGAAACAAAAACATATAAAACCTTCGAAGAAAAGAACAACATAGAAATTTACGATGTGTTTAACTACTTTCTAACTGAAGTTATACAGATTTCCTAACCTGGTCCCAAAAAGTCTCAGTTGCAGACAAGCTCCAGAAAATTTGCTAATCCTAACTAAATTCCTTTAGCAACATGAACCATAGACAATAATCTCTAAAGTGATACATTATTTACGGTGAATGTCCTTGTAATGATAAGAAAGAATAGCAAAACTGTGCAGCTCTTTTCTTTTATTCATATTGTGGTCGTTCTCGATAGAAATCTGAGTGTACTTTCCGTTATGTACCGCTGTGTTAAGAAAAAGGTCGCCCCATACTTTAAAATGACTTCTACTTTGTAAAACAGAGCACGTTTTAGTGCTGCTCATTTTTTAAAACCAGGTTTAATAACGACCAGGTGTGTTTTATAAAAGCTGAATTAATATCAAAAGCACTAAGTAGCCCTTTTATATTAATTCTATTATTTTTAATGGCTTTCGGGTTACTTTGCCAAAGAGCAAACCTAATAATAGTTAGAACTAGAATACTAATTTGTAAGTAATTTATCATACAAATTACAACTAAATACTCAAAACTGTCTGTCACTGGAAATGTTAATACAAAATAATAGTCAAATATTTCCTCCATAAAGGAGTTAGACCGTGTATCAGCCAGTGACAGTATTTCACTCTGACTAAATTTTAAATATTCTTAGTCATTAATTAAAGAAATAAAATAGAACCCAGAATCTCGCTTACATAAATAACACCTCCATAGAAGCATGTCCAATTTAGCAACATTTGTATTCTTAATAACTGATACAAAACAAGAAGATAAAAACAGAAGAATGAGGTGTGATAAAATCTGTTTTCCTTATTTATAGCTGAAGGTCATACAACAGTCAATAGCAAATTACCATGTCTACAGCCTTTGAAATCATACAAGCTCTCAGTGGGATGTTAATTCTTAAGCGTGTAGATGAAGAAATATGTTAACTCTAGTCTGATACATGGATAATTGAACTGTGTAAATGAATTCAAAATAAAATAGCTATGAAAGAACTCTTACTGCTTATTTTTTGTATTGCATGCTGCTTGTTTAGAATGAACAATGCAAATGCTAATATTGTTTGGTTCTCGCCCATTCTGTCTCAATGGCTTGCGCATACGGGTGTAGCTTCCTGAGGATTAACAACAGTAAGTGTGTCGGGAGCGTTCTTAGAACAATGTTTTCATAACAACTTACAAGGACCCTTATGTTCTACTTTTCAAATAAGACTATTTCGTGTTTTGATTTAAATGGGAAATAACCCTATTGTGTACACAATTCAATTCCGCTGAGGTGATACGACTAATTGGTTCTCTTTGCTTTATTGTCGTTTACTCTCTAAAGGTAGGAAGGGACCTCCATGCTTGCATTATGTCGATAAAAATAATTTTCCATTCCTCTTAGAACATTGTGGTCAAAAAAGGGTGGCAACAATTTCTACCACTCCTTAGTCCACTTGCTAACCATGATTTCATTTAGATAGGTAGGGCTGCCCTTTTCAATAAAATCATAAACAGTAACGGAAAATCTCTTGGAAGCAGATAATTGTCATGGTAAGAAAGTTTGTATCTTAATAGGAAATAATTATTAAATAAATCTTAATATTCTATTATTGACAAGGTCATTTTGCCATTAGACGTTGCACGACTATGGATTAGTGTACCACTGGTTTGCACAACCTATCTGTAGAGTTTAGCTCATTTTCAATTACAAACATAGGAAAAGCTTATTGAATACACTTTTAAAAGAAAGAAATACGTTTCCATCAGCTGTATTTTAGTAGCTCATGGTAATCACCTTTTAATGACTAGTAGATTATAAAGAATTTTTCAAGGTATTATGCAAAACGTTGCTCCTGTTTGCAAATTTAATCATTTCAATATTGTAATGCATGTCTTCGAACAATTTTTAATATAATCAATAAAAAATAATTAAATCCATTTATTTATGCATTTTCCTCTTTGAATGTCGATGACGATATTTAAATTGGCATTAAAAAGAGCTTTGTTATCGCATCCAATGAGAATTATATAGGTGGAAGATGCAGTAGAATCCCTCTCGTTAGAACAAGATATGTTGAACATGATATCATGATATCCCAAGCAAGAATTAACTTGTTTACATTCTCTCATTACCTTCACTTCCTTTCAGCTCGTATTCTATGAATACATCAATAGTTAGTTGCTAATAATAATACCAAGTTGCTATTAAAAGACTAATTGCTTCAAGCAACTTTCAACTATATAAATTTGTGCTTTTCGATAGCTTCTGGGTTTTGAAAGATTTCTTTCTTCTTTGCATATCGCTGAGGTCAAAGGGTAAACTGGTTTTTATTGGGAAAAATAAACTACCCAAGACAAATGAAATTCTAGGGATACTAAAATGCAGGCTAAAACAAGGAATTAAATACATCTTAACTAATACTAAATTTATTGCAGATGAAAGTTGGAAAACTAAAACTATGTCTTTTATATCATTGAATTAGAGAATGGCAATTTTTAATTTTTGTTCATTGTGGTGGAAAGTTCGGTCGCTGAGATGATTTGAGAAAAAAACAACATTGATATTCTTTTCAGTATTCTGTTGTCATAGTGAGTGGGAGTGAAAACGGTTTAAATCAATGTAAATAAAATTCAGAATATACAAGCTCTCTAATACTAATCGTCTTTAATACAATAGTTGATTGCTGGGACCAGAGTTCCTTTAATATTGTCAATGCTGCTTATTTTTAACATATTTTTATTAGCAATAAAAACTAACGCTTTATTTATTTTTCTTTATTCATTTTTTTTCAGAATTTTGGAAGATTTCTTTTAATTTTCTTTTCCTGTAATGACTCAAAAAATAGGGGGGGGGGGAACCAATGATAGGTAGAAAATGACCAAGTAA